>VMDR010022271.1:0-16307 GCA_007922815.1 Macrotus californicus
GGGAAGGGTTTCCAGGAAACACTATAAAGGACACATGGACATAACCAAGGGGGAGGGGGGTGGGATTGGCTGGGGTGGGGGGGGGTGAGTGGTGGGGGGAAAATGCAGACAACTGTAAATGAACAATAAAGTAATTAGAAAAAAGAAATAGGAGATCAAAACTATGAACAATGAAATGGCAATAAATACATATCTATTAATAATTTAATCTAAAAAAGTGTTTAAAAATCCTCACCTCAAGGTATGTTTATTAATTTTTAGAGAGAGGAAGGGGAGATAGAGAAAGAAACATCAATCAGTTGCCTCCCATGCGTGCCCCCACTGGGGATTAAAATCACAATCTAAGTATGTGCCCTGACCAAGGATCGAAACTACAACCATTGGTATATGAGATGCTGCTCCAACTATCTGAGCCACCCAGCCAGGGCTCCTTTTGGTTATTTATAAGTATCTACCCTAGGTGCTTTTTGGAACCGTATCAATCTTGACCTTCCAGAAAACCAGATTCTTGGCAAAGGAACATTTTTCGGTCATCTTGATAAAGACAACAGGGACACAGGGAGATGAGAAAAATATCTCTGCATTCACTATGCTAAACTTGGAAGTTTTGTTTCCTTTAGAGAATATGAATCTTCTTGATCGTTTTACACAGGCCAAAGTTTCCCTAAGTAAGGTAAAAGTTTCAACATTTGGAGGCTGAAAAATGTGATTACCACTGGCAATAACGTTTTTTCACTATACAAATGGTAAAATTATTTCTATCTGGAAATGGTAGTAAATTGTGTTGAGTGATCACTGGCTTTGTTTCTGACCAGTTTGGAACAGAGTCCACGGTCTTTCAGGGTGGGAGAAACCAGGAAGCTGAGGTACTTCCCTTTCCAACCCTTCTCCTTCCCCTCCCCATCCTCTACCTGAGTGGGATGGTGGAGAAGGGGCCAGGGGGTGTACTAGGACGATCACGTTACCCCACGACAAAATGAGGGTCTTTTCCAAAGGTCTGGGTTCCCAGTTACTTCTTTCTCCCCTAAGACATTTGCCCTGGAGTCTGTGGCTAACACATGCCCCTTTTCACATAATGAGTTGGCAGGCAGCCTTTTGACATTTCCTGGCCAAAATCTGGGATTTATTTCAATTTATCTATTTGCCTACTCAGGGTAGATTTGGCTACAGGGTTCCAGCACACCTGCTAGAAACTGGCACTGCTGTGGCCAACTCTGGATACTTTATTATGAGTATAATATAGGGTGGGGCAAAAGTAGGGCTACAGTTGTTTCAATGGAAACAGACACACAGGTTATGATTGTTACAATAGCTTCATTCACTCTGTGTTGCAGGTACTCAACAACTGTAAGCCTATTTTTGCCCCACCCTGTACATGCTTTTCCATGAAGTAATTTATTATATATCTTTGATTTATCATTCTCCACTGTGAAAATAAATAAAAATATACTTTATCCTGAAAACCAAAATGTTTTCTGTCCCATGCATATAGTTCTTTACAGTGGAACAGTAGCAGAAACTAGTTGTTTGTCTACTTTCCTTTCCTCCACTTCAAAGAATTACATGTCATAGACAATACAGGATGGGGGCTTTCCCCCTGCACCGCCCCCCCACCCATTGCCTAGAAATAAACGTGACTAGAAATAAAACCTGCTTGAGCTTTAGACTAGCCTTAGCTTAACAGACCTCTCTGGGTGTCACAGGAGAAGTTTTCTTCTGATATAATGATGTTGCATTTGATGAAACAACTAATGGGTAACTGAAATTCATTACATATTCATGAAGCCTGATTTATGCTAAAAGCAAGTCTTAATGGAAAAATCTTGGAACTCAAACTTTAAACATTACAGCTGGAATATAATCATTCCTTATCAGTTTTTTTAATCTCAGAAATTTCATTTGTACCTCCAAACTTGATATTCCCTCACTTGTGCCTACCCTTTCTTAGAAAATGAAATTTTCCAGGTTGCTTAAAACTCTATACTAGAATCCATCAACATCCACATCTTATTGATGCGACAGAAGGATGGAAAAATTGCTACAAATGTGATCCTCTCTGAAGGTAAAAGGCTGACATTTCTTGAGGAAATGGATCATAAGTTCCCTTAGTTGGAGCCAATATATAAACATGAAAACTTTCCAGTTAGTTGCACTGAAGTTAACATGTCCAGACTGAAGGAGAAGAGACAGCTATAAACTAGAAACCAGTGAGAAAAAGAAATGAAAACCGAGACATGACAATAAATGAGGAAAGTGGCAGTTTCATCAAGGGACAGGGAGGTGGGCCGGAGTGTCCAGTGCAGTTCCAAGGATGGGCCACAGCAGGCGGCGGGCTCACCAGAGCTTACAGAAGGGAGGGGCAAAAAGAGGCAACCTTAGTATCAGGGAGCTGCTGTGTTCCAATTGCTTACCCTCCAGATCTAGCCTCCACACTGGAAGGGAGCAGGATTCCTTTGGGAAACGCATCATCAGGGGTCAGTTTCCCACAGGACCTCAGTCTCACATGACTTTTGCTAAACAGCCCACAACCATAGTAACAAAGGGAGAAAAGCCGGGCAGCCAAAAGCACAGCACCTCATAAACCGCACTCAGTAAGTAGAGTGGTGATCCACATCAACAATGCATGTCTTATGAATCAGATTTGGACTTTTTCAATGTAGCATCTGTTTATATTTCCACTCCCCTTTTATTCCCATAGGGTGAGCTGGTGGGAATGACAGGGGGGGAACTGGAATGAGGGGGAGTCATCAATAGACAGGGTTCTCCACCTCTCTGTCTCTTGTTGATCCAATTACCATGCGTTACTAGCATTCTATCATTGGATCTATACGACATCTTAGGAGTAGAACAGACTCAGAGAGGTCAAGAAACTTGCGCGAGGTCATGCACAAGTCCAGTCACGGAGAATGCGTTAGGCAGCTTGAACGGCAGAGACACCAGTTTCCCTGAGGTCTCCTGCCCAGGAGATGGTAGCGGGGCTTTGGCCTCGCTAGTGGGAGGCAGGCAGTGGCCCTCTCAGGAGACTGCAAGTCATCACCATAAATGGCCTGTCTGTCATCAGTTTAGAGACAATCCTCCTAGGCTTTTTCTAGACCAAAAGGTATTAAGAGTTATCTCCATTTTTGCCACCATGTCGCATTCTAGAAAATTTTCCCTAATCACCAGAGCCTCCTCTACAGTGATGGAGCACAGGAGAGAATATGAAGCCCTTTCATGGAACTATTCGTAGTTCTCTATAGATTGCTTCATATTTGCATTCTCGTGCTAAAGTTTGGGTACTTAACTTTTGGAGTTAAGTGTGTGACCTTTAGGATGCATCCTTTTCCTCTGCTTCTTGGTTACAGTTAATAGAGAGAAGGGAGTAGGTCTTTTATAGCTGGAGAGAAAAGAGCAGGTCACGGAGTCAGGAAAGAAACAAGGACAAACATACTCTTTTCAGAAACCCAAGACCTTTTTAACTTGTCAGTGTGTTCAGTCATGTGTATTCCATCTAATGCCACAATTGCTGACCCTGAGAAAGAATTTGGGGGCCAGTATTTACAAATAAAGAAGAAGACAAGGATTTCCCCCCTCACAATTTACAAGTAATACAGTGTTCCAGGACTGCTTTGCAGAATCTTAGTGAGCATGGGAGGCAGAAGTGAACTGACTGATGCATTTATAGATGGGAGGGCTAAACGTTTTTTTAAATTTAATTGAAAAAATTAAACCAACTTAGCCTCAAATGATTGTCTTAGTTTGCATATTCATGAAGTGGCGGATTTTTAGATATTTAAATAAGATGTTATAAAGATTTTAAAATGAGTTAAAGTGCTTTTTATAAATTCATCCTAATGTAAATTAGTTTTTCAAAATTATTTATTTTTACACTTTATATGTGCTTTAAAATAACCCCAATAATTTTAAACTATTTTAATTTTAAAAAAATGCACGCCGCTGGGCCTACTCAGTAAAATTTAAATGGTAAAATCTTGCATCTGGTTGACTAAGATTATTCACTTCTTAATGTGGGTCTTTGACAATGGGCTTTGCAAAATGTGGTTTATTTCCTAGGCTCAGAGCAAGGATTTCTACAGGGAATTCAATTTTGCATTAAAAATGTTTACTATTCTTTAAAGAAGGTAGAGAGAGGGAGAAAAAAAATAATACAGTAATATGAATATCTAGTCCACTTTGTTAAAAGAGAAATTTTCTCAAATTGAATCTATCTCTTCTTGCCAAGTTAGACTTTGTAACAGAGTTAATATTCGTAAGTGAAAAGTTTTAAGTAATTTGGAAGTAAACATGGCATGAGCTGACGGCAACGTTTTAACTAGAAATCCTCAACCCAGAACTTTTAAGTTGTCCAATATGCACAAGCTGAAGTAAGGCCAAGCCCACCTCTCTAAGTTGTGTTAGCTGCAGAAGGGTCTGTTTACCTGAGGACATAGAGTTAATGTGATTCTTCCTAATGAGCCAACATGTGGAATATGACACAAGAGCTTCCTGCCAGTCCTTGTTCTGTGCTCTCCACTTTATGTGGGTTTGTACCCAAAAGAACCCCTGTGGAATTTCTTTTGAGTACCATTTGGATGTAGCCACAGGTTCTGAGGCAGGATAGCTAGATTGAGGTACCTTCCCCGTCCTGTATGGAGACAAGCTTGCAAGAGGAAACAAGCTTGCAAAGAAAACCGCAGAGACGAGCAAGGTCCAGTTCTATTCAGCTGGACCAGGAACCCTGACCTAAAGTTGGCCTGTAGCTAATCACAATGCCATTCTAATATGATTAGCATTGCAGACACACCAGTACCTATCTTGCACTAAAGTCAGGACAGTTCTGGAAAGGACCAAATAGGGACAAAAACTCCCCCTCCCATTGGGAAGGCAGTGCCTCGCCTGCTCTGCCTCCTCTCCACCCAGATCCACCCTCAATGAGCTCCTCTCCACCAGCTGGAAACAGAAGCCTAGCCCCCAGGCCCTTCCCGGCAACTCACTTCTCGAGTCTGCCCACACTCCCTTATCTGAGTGCGTACTTTCACTGTAACAAAACCTCTGTGCTTCACTGAATCCTTGCGTCTCATGCTCAAGGTCTTTCTTGCCCCGTGACAAGAACCTGGACACTGCCACTGGGTCGAGGCCTCTCTCGGCCTCCCCATGAACCTCCAACATCATTTCCCTTTGGTTTCTCCAGGGAGAGAGCCAAGCTAAGCTAGGAGAGGAGTTTCCTTTTTTTGCATTAAACCACAAAAAGACCCCACATCCTATTTCTTCTCAATCTTGACACTTTCCTCACCGATGCAGGCTTGGACCAAAGCGTTTAGCAAGATGCATATTGATCAAATCCTTCTCAATCAGGAGCAGTTTTGTACCTGCAGGAGGCATTTCGCAATGTCTGGAGAAAAAAGATGAGGAGCAGGAAGACTAGTGCTACCTAGGGATGCTGCTGCGCTTCCTACTCTGCACGGGACAGCCCCCACACAGCAAAGATGATCAGGCCTGAAATGTCAACATTGAGGAGATGGAGAAACTTTGATGTAAACCAAGTGGAGGGGAAAAAGGGCAACAGAATACCACATTGCCTCAAATGCCTCAGGAACAAAAAAATTAAGGGAAATTCCAATAGTCCAGAGATACAGAGTGGGCTCTCCACCCTGCAGCACTGGGTGACTCCTTAGAAGACGGTTGGGCGCTGAAGCTGCTGTGAAAACATCTTTTAATGGCCTCATGTTTCTTAGGGAAATACTCCACACTGAAGGTACAATTTAAAAAGCCCATTAGCATCTTTATTGTGTCTTCAGTGTCACATCGAACAGAGGAGTCGTGGTGTGAGCCTATTTTCAAAAGCACTTGCTGCTTTGTTTTCAGAGAAACCATGACACTGCAACAAAACAATGACTAATTTCTCTACCGTGGCGTGACAATAGTTTCCTCCACTCTGAGGCTGAATCTCTCCTCTAAAGCATGCAGAGCACAGAACGTAATTTATAACTATAAAGTTCCTCTGCAGTCTCTAAAGTTCAGCTTTTGAAGTTACCTTGTTTTGAATTTTTTCGGTTGCCCTTTGCACCCAATCAGGCTGACTTGCCCACTTATTGTCTTTAAGCTAATGGTAACCTTGCTTCCCTCATGCAAGTAGGCAAAAATAAAACATCATGCCCCTATGGGCATATGTCCAAGTAATTTTTTAGGTTTAATTTTCAAATTATAAACATAGTATATGAACATGGTTATTAGCAAAAATTCAAACAACACAGAAGTGCACAGCATAAAAGTCAAAAACCACGCCCAAATCTCATGCTCTGCCTTATGTCTATAGGACAGTAAGCAGTTTGATGGATTTATAATCTAATTGTTTTGAAAATAATTTTTGAGTAGTAAATACATGCAAATCGTTCAAAATTCAAAAGTCACCAAAGAGTTTACAGGAACATTTAAGTCTCTTCCCTTCCCTGTTTCCAGCAATTCATTTCCCCTCCTTCAAGGCAAATCCTGTAACAGCATGTGTATTTGTGATATGTATTTTTCCCATAATATTTCATGCATTTATAGATAAGTATTTATAATATTAATTTGCCATTTATTGTTTACTATGGGTCCAAACTGATAAAAAACTTTACATAAGTGATCTCATTTATTTCTCATACAAACCTGAAGAAGGTTAGACAGTATTTATATTAAATATTTAAGAGATATGACATTATGAAACATAAAATTTTATAGGTCAAAAATGGTCAAACATCAGCAAGCCATATGCTTGGACCTAATTTTAGGAAATAAGGAAATTTCCATTTTCTGGAGCACAGAAATGTAAGTATCCTGACAACCTTCCCACTACAAACAGCCTGAGCTGTGTAGTTGAGTTTGCAAGAAAGCAAAATACCCAGAAGGGGAATCCAAATTGGGAAACGAAATCAGCCAGAAACCCTGAGGGTCAGAGGTCTAACATCCCAGCAGGCCCAAGAGATGAAGCCTTGGGGCAGCCTTGGGGCTCACAGAGGAAAGGCAGGGCTCATAGGAGATAGAATTGAAACTTTTAGAATAACCTTATAGTAACTCTTATAAACATTTGAATAACCACACCTTCAGGAAGAGGGAAATTTAGGAAAAAAAATCTGTTCTTCAGCACAGATAGGCAACAAAGAAACTGTGTTTCTAGGCCTTTCCCAGGAATTCATTACCCTGGGGATATTTCCCCCCTAGAGTTGTATATTCAAATCTATGCCACCACACAGAAAGGGGAAATTCCAGTTAAGAAAGGAGTGTGCAATGGGCATGGGCTGGCGATGTGCTGATTCATCAAAGGCAAAGAAAACTACTTTGGGAGAAACCTCTCCAATCCAGACTAGGAAAGATTCCCATAGGTAAGTCCACATATCATGAAATAAATAAAAACATAATAACAGAACATTGTGAATAAAAAGATTTAAGACAACAAATAGAACTCCTAGATTTGAAGAGTGATAGCTGAAATTGACGTCTCAAAGGGAAAGTCAAACAGACACAACTGAACAGAAATTCACTGAAATCAAAGATGGAGCTGAGGAAAGATAAAGGCAGGGAAAAGATAAAAAGAGTCTAAGAGACATGGAAAGAGAAAGGGAAGGTTCAATCTGTGTCTAAAATCAACTTTATATGAAAAGTATGGTCAATATTTAAAGAAATAATGGCTGAGAATCTCCAAATTGATGAAAGACAAGAATCTTCGCATTCAGAAAATATGAGTCCCAAACAGGATAGAAACCTATCATATATCATGATAAAACTGCTGAAGACCAAAGACAAAGATCTTAAAAATAGCCAGAAAAGTAAAAGAGAAGCTTTGTAATTTGGTGGAGATTACCAATCCAGAAACTAGCAGAGATGAGTTTTGCTCACATCTTTGAGATGCCAAAGCCCACACACCTGACGGCAGCTCTGCTGGGTGCCCATACTCAACTGCTGTCTTGTCTCCTGCTGAGTAATTCTCAGCCTACATGACATGCCCTTATCAACATTACTCCCTTCTCTAAGCAAGGAGGAGATCGCCAACCTATCTGATGAAGAATTTAAAGCCCTGGTAATCAAAATGCTCACAGATCTGATTGAGCTTGGTTGAAAAATGAAAAAACAAATGGATACCCAAAGTGAAATAAAGCAGAATGTTCAGGGAACCAACAGTGACAGGAAGAAAACCAGGACTCAAAGCAACAATTTGGAACAAAAGGAAAAAAATAAACATCCATCTAGAACGAAATGAAGAAAAAAGAATTCGAAAAAGTGAAGAGAGTCTTACAAATCTCTGGGACCACTTGAAACATTCCAATATCCGAATTATAGAGGTGCCAGAAGGAGAAGAGGAAGACCAAGAAATTGAAAACTTATTTGAACAAATAATGAAGGAAAACTTCCCCAATCTGGCAAAGGAAATAGACTTCCAGGAAGTCCAGGAAGCCCAGAGAGTCCCAAAGAAGTTGGACCCAAAGAGGAACACACCAAGACACATCATCAAGTTACCCAAGATTAAAGATAAGGAGAGAATCCTAAAAGCAGCAAGAGAAAAGGAGACAGTTACCTACAAAGGAGTGCCCATAGACTGTCAGATGATTTCTCAAAAGAAACCTTGCAGGCAAGAAGGGGCTGGAAAGAAGCATTTGAAGTCATGAAAGGCAAAGACCTACACCCAAGATTACTCTATCCAGCAAAACTATCATTTAGAATGGAAGGGCAGATAAAGTGCTTCTCAGATAAGGTCAAGTTCAAGGAGTTCATCATCACCAAGTCATTATTATATGAAATGTTAAAGGGAGTTATCTAAGAAAAAGAAGCTAGAAAATATGAACAATAGAATGACAACAAACACAACAACCAACAAACTAAAACTGAGCAAACAACCAGAACAGGAACAGAATCAGAGAAATGGACATCACAGGGAGGGATTTCAGTGGGGAGGGGGAAGGGTAGAAGAGGGGAGAAAAGGTACAGGGAGGAGGAAGCATGGTTGGTGGGCATAAGGTAGACAGGGAGAGATAAAAAATGTATGGGAAACAGAGGACGCAAAGAACTTACATGTACAACCCACAGACGTGAACTAAGGGGGAAGGAATGCTGGAGGGTTGGGGGGGCAGGGCAGAGGGGGGATAGAGGAGAAAAAATTGGGGAAACTGTAATAGCATAAAGAATTGACTAAAAATATATTTAAAACATTAAAAAAATGAACAAACATTTACTCCCTTCTGACCCCACAGCTTTTAGTTTTCACTCTGCTTTTTGAACTCTAAACATGTCACTCATTCGTTCAACAAATATTTATTAAGCAGCTACAATATGCAAGGCATCATTCTAGGATGACGAAAAATCAAAACTGTATACAAAAGAAAAGGTTGGGAAACATGCCTTTTTTGTTTTGTTTTTTTTAGTATATTCACTCTAGAACATTTTTTTTCATTGCTTTTTAGAGAGAGGGGGAGGGAGAGAGAGAGAAAAATCAGCTGGTTGCCTTCTCGTAGGATGCCTTCATGACAGCTTGCCTCTTTTCCTTCCAAGAGGCAGTCACTACCCTGAATTTGTAGATAATCTCTCCATTCCGTATTTTCATATTTTAATCACATGCACATGTTCCTGAATGGCATGTTGTTTAGATTTGCCTACTTTTGAACTTCATAGGAATGGAACTACACCTCTATGTTCATCTGCAATTGCTCCAGATTATTTTTTTTTCTGAAATTCATTGATGTAGGTGCGTGGAGCTGGAGTTCATTTTGACTGCAGCACAGTGTTTCATGACAGCTGCCCACAGTAACTTCTGCTTGATTTCTGCAGCCCGTTAGTTGTAGCGCCTTTGTGACGGTCAGACTTTCTTTCTCCTAAAGCTATAAAACATTGTCCTCCTATAAAGATGTTTTAGTTGCATCTTGGAAGTTTTTATATATAGTGTTTCATTTATATTTGATTTTAAGTATTTTAAATTTCTATGAGGTTTCTTTTACCCACAAATTATTGTTTCAATTTCAAATGCATATATTTTTTAAAAATTCCCCTTTTGGTAATTATTACCTAAATTTTCTTGAGAACAGAGATTAGAGTATATATGATACAGATTTTTGAAATTAGGCGAGAGTTGCTCTATGTGCAGTTGATAATGTATTTAAAAAATAATCTGTGTGTGCTTGAAAATTCTAACAGGGAGCTTGGCATTCCACATGTGCATGTTAGATTAAGCTTTTTAATTCTGTTGTTCAAATCTTCATTCTCCTTAGTGATTTTTTTTCTTGCTCACCTCTTAAATCAATCACTGGAATGGGTGCTCTCACTGTGCGGGTACATTATCTTATCCTCGTGATTTTCCCCAATTTCAGTCTGCATTTTATAGCTATGTTTTAGGTATGTAGAACTCCAGAATTATCACTTTTTGGTAAATTGAAAATAGTATATACCTGTGACCCTCTTTATCTTAGATATTGCTTTTGTCTTAAAGTCTGTTTTGTTTGCTATCACGTTAGCACCAGCTTTCCTTTGGTTAATATTTGCCTGGTATATATTTTCCTATCTTATTATTCACTACCTTTCAGTGCCCTTATTTTATTTTTAATGTATACTGGTAGACAGTAGATAGCTAATTTAAAAATAATCTAAAACTCTTTGTTTTTGGCTGGAACCCTTATCTGTTTGCATTGATTGTGATGACTGATAGTGCATTTATTTGTAATCCCTTATCTTGTAGTGTTTGTCCCACCTATCTGTCTGTGTTTCTCTTTTTTCCTAGCCTTTCAGGTTGGAGGTGTTTTTCCTCACCAACTTTTTTCTTCCTCTAGCTTGCAAACTTTACTCTACTTTCATTATTTTGGGGAGTTACTCTAGAAATTTAAATGTGCGTGTATAACAATTACATTTAAAGTGAATCTATGTAGTTACCATTTTTCTGAACATTTCAACGAATCTAGAACATTCCATTCTAATTCTCCCATTCTCAACATGTATGTTGATATTATTTCCCTTCTCTTTGCAGAACATTCTTCAAATGTTCTTTTACTAAGAGTCTTGGTTTTAAATGCTCCCAAAGGTGTTCATCTAAAATATTTTTATTTTACCTTTCCCCCCAGTAGCTATTAGAGGGTATAGATTTCCATGGAGACACCTATTTACTTTCCATATTTGGAGTATATTATTTCACTATCATCTAACTTGAATTTTGTTCTTTTTTCTTTCTCCTTTAATTCATAATATGTTCTGTACCTCATTATTTGAATATTTTCAGTATTTTGAAGTCAGATTAAGTAGTTTGTTGATTCTTGTTCATGGTAGTTTTATTTCTCATGTGTATTTATTTACTTTGAGTTCATGGTTCTAGAAACTTTATCTGTGAGACTTTGAAGTCCGCCTTAAAGTGTATTTCTTCAAAGAAAATTTGTGTCTACTTCTGTCCAGGGCCTGAGACTTGTTCACAGAGTTATTCAGTCCTTGCAGGTTGTATGGATTCAGGTCTCAAATCTTCAAAGGTTAGGAATTCTTAGGGGAAATTGTTCCTTTTTCCATTTCACTGAGCGTTAATGCACATATCTTAGCTATCTCCTTATTTCCAGCTGTGTGTGTGTGTGTGTGTGTGTGTGTGTGTGTGCGTGTGCGCGCGCGCGAGTGCGCACCCATCCTTATAATTCGCTAAGAGAGGGTTTCTTTATGAGATCGCGGATTCTGGGTGTGTGTGTGTGTCAGGGGTCTCTGGTCTCGACTCCTCCACTCAGCTTAGAAACAAGCTGTTTCTTACCCCTTGCACTGGCATGTGTGGCTAAAGATTTTTACAGTTTCAAGCCTCCAGAACAATCGCTGATTTCTCCTACAGGTTAATAGAAAGATTAACATAATATTTTATCCAGCTTTTGGAGGGGTGGTATCAGGAGGAGTTGCTCTGAATATCTGTATCAAAATCTTATCTCATTTATTACTCACAGTAAATCTCTAAGGTTAACAGGTAGGATAACACAAGGAAACAAGTGGAGAGATCGAATGGCTAACCCAAGGCCGTGTAGTGCATTAACTAAATTCTGAGTCTCTTCCAGGTGTTCTGCTTGTGTGCTCCACTCTTACATCGGTGCTCGTTTGCTGAGAACTAGAGCTTAGAGGAGAACCAGCAGTGAATAACCAATGAAGAGATGGGGCGTTCAGTGACAGATGCTGCTGCTCCTATGTACACTGATGCTGCTTTACCAATGGTCCGGATGGGGTAGAAAAGCCATTTTCCTATCCAGGTTTAAATGGAATTGGTAATCCTGAAAAGCTCACTTTCACTGTTATTTAAATCAACACATGTGCACACGTGCACATGCATGCACAAAGTATTAGTACATAATTTCTGCGTGAACTTGTGACATAAAACATTTAAAAGTTAAGATATTTGGCCAGTGTTTTGTTTATGTTCTTCAATGAATATAAATGTTTAATAAGAAGTTAACATTTTAGGCTTCAATATATTCAGATTATGGCATGAAAGGAAGATCAAATCTTTAAAGAAAATTGAGAGAAGAAGAGAGAGAGAGACAATAACCAGCAATCAGTCAAAAACTGCTTTATTGTTACTTGTCCAAATAAAGGACATAAGATAATTTGCCATCTGTTTTAGTCTCATTTAACCTTTTTTTTTTTCAATTTAATCTATTAAATGAACAATTTCAACTTAATTCATTGGATGGATATATTTAAAGGATGTTTTATTAGCTGAATTCTTTTTGCCTCCTTTAATAATGTAATATCAGTGGTAGCTGAAGGCTGATTGAGGAAAACCTCCAAAGCCAAACCTCTGGTACTTAAGAAAAAGATTTGGTGGCAAATGTCAACAGAAGTGACATGTGAAGTGACTACAGGGGAACTACCCAGTTGCAGCACTGTGGAAACCGAAGCCATATAATTGAAGAAACCTCTTCTGCCACATGCCTTACATTTTTTAACTTGTCAGGAAAAGTTATTTATATGTATTTTTTAAAAATTTAGTGGCTTTGTATGCACCTATAATTTTCCAAATGAAATAAATCTGACTAGTACACTTATGGAGTGGATATGACTAGGGTTATGTCGGAGAAAAAAAATGGAAGTCTGAATGTCCGTTTATTTCCCTTCAAAACAGACAAACTCTCAACAAGAAATTTAATTTGCTTTCTTCACAATCTCTTAGGGAGTTACCTTATCATATTAGGGTCTGGCACAAATAATGCCCCCTTTTTATTATAAAATCTTTTATTACAAAATCATAAACATGTGATTCTGTAACATAACAGTATCACACTCAAGTACCCCATATGACATTTTAGGTGAAATGTTCAAATTAAAACAATATATTATTACACCCATATTACTACCCTACCGGCCACACTCAAGCAGGCCTTACTTCTGCCTCACCCCGTCACCTTTCCAATCTAGGATAAAACTTCACCATTTCTTCCTTGATGGGTCACACTCCATGGAACAGACTTCCGCCTGGGTAACAGGTAAGGTACATAAACCTTGACCTTCCTGATACTCTAAACCAGCGATTTTCAACCTTTTTCATCTCATGGCACACATAAACTAATAACGAACATTCTGCAGCACACCCCAAAATGTTATTTTTTTGCCAAGCTGACAAAAAATTTGGTACAATTTGATTCATTCACGCTGGGCAGTTACTGTTGTGTTGTCATTATTTTGTCTGACAGTCTAAGGGGAAAAGAGTCAGCGTCCCCGACTAAACAGCCAGGTATGGCGTGTTTTACACGTTCTTGCCGCACACTGGTTGAAAATCGCTGCTCCAAACAAACATAATGCTTTTTGGTGAAGGTTATATAAAACAACGTAAGGCACCAGTATTCGTAGAGTGATCGGTCCAGTGCAATTAGCCGATTCTAACAATTCAAAACGGGATATGTACCTGGATGGACACACACACACACACACACACACCCCACCCCACCCCCATCACAGCCTTGCTTGTAGTTTCATCACAGATATTAAAATCCACCAACATGTTTTGTGTGGTTAATAGGAAATGGAAGAAAAAACTTGTCTGTCCCTTGGACATGTAGCTCACCCTGGACCCATGCAGCCAGTTAATTGTATAGGAATTTACTTTGTATTTTATAAGTAGGATACATGAGGTCAAGGAAGGAAATCTTACTTCACACCTAGAGGAAAATAAAGCTTCAAAGACATACACAGCACAACCAGAAGGGGGAGGACACGGTTGTCTGTGGGATTTATGTCAATTCACTATCTCTGGACAAAAAGAAAACCTTCCTACTGAGATCATAGTATTAGGAGCAGGTGGACGTTTTTACTCCATTAAAAGCCCTGTTTCCTAAAACAAATACATATCGTATTTCTAAAATGCACACATTTCCAGACACTTTAACTACCTCATGATGGCTTAGTAACAACCTGTGCTAACTGATGGAAATTCCAATTGTTTTAAACTCTGATTTTTCTGGGTTATTTTGCCAGGGGCTTATCACATGCAAAAAATTAAATCTATATATTTAAATAGCGATTTTAACTACACATGTATATATAGCTTTACTATTCAGTTTTAAAAAATAAAGATGGTTTTATTTATTGTTCCACACATTTGAACCTTGGATCTCATGTTTTTTGCTCACTATGAACCCCTAAATTCACTTGAAAGACACGTGAAAATGATCTGTGGTCTTGAATTCTCTGTGCTCCAAGTATTTACTTTCAGATGCTTTTCAAACTTTGCCCCCATTAGGAGTCTTTAGAAGAAGCCCTTCAACTGGGGTTGTATACAAATTTAAAAAGATGTCACTAGAGATAAGTTTCTCCCTGAGGTGTGCTGCTGTGTTACTATCTGTGTGCCTATCCTAAGCATTAAACACATAGCCACTGATTTGTGGTGCATAAGCAGAGGCTGGAGCACAGCCCACTCTGAACAAAGAAGCCACACGGGACATTGGGGCAGAAAACCTCTTTATGGCTGTAAAAAGGGCCTGAACATACTTCTTGACAGTCACTGAACATTTATGGTGACTGGCTGAAGTCCTTAGTTGGTTTTAAACCAACCAAGTGCTTCTGCGATTCCATAACTCTAGTGAGCATCAGAACTCTGCCAGCGGTTTTCAAAGAATGCAGATTTATTTACCTTTGTAGTCTCAGAGAAAGCAAGACTGAATATCCAGCAGAAGCCTTTCGCTGCAAATGCTGTTGTAAAGCAGTAACTTGACAACAAAGGAAATTGTTCTCTAACCTGCCTCACCTTATTGGGAGAATGGAAGAATTTATTCATACAAGTATCGTGAAGTAATCAATAGATGTAGAAAGTGCATCCCAGCAAAGGGAAAGGGCCCAGCTGCTATTTCCATCCTGAAAATCATGCTGCTTTGAAGGGCAGGAGGTGACTGCCCTCCCTGCTCATCCTGGACAAATAGACAATCTTGCCAATAGATTTCACCTAATTGTACTTTCCATTTCATTTCATTGAGAACCAGGGCTTATTAGAACTAATATTTCTTCACCCACACAGCATCTAAAAGCCTGCAAAGAACTGGGAAAGAGCTCCATAGAGAGATGGCAGAGAAGAGAATGCGTGGAGAAACAGCAGTCCCTGCTGCACTCTGCCATCACTAAGATAGATGGGCAATTGTGACACAAACCACGGAACACAACCTTAGATGGCACGCCTGTCAGAGAAAAAGTGCATTGAGTGAATGGTGGGAGAGGGCTACCAACATTCTGCCTTATTTTAACTTGCTCTGAAACTGTGGCCCAGTCCTGGAACTTGTGTTTTATCTTTAAAGCGTTGATAATTGAGTTTGCCCAAGAGACATGTCAATCACACCTTTACTTTGTTGGCATCCCTTGGTAGTTTGCCTCTGGGTCTTGGCTGAGCCTCGGGATAAAGTTCACAATAAAGTGTCAGAATCTCCCACACTCCTGGAATTCCACACAGTTGCTCACTCCTTTGCCCATTTTCACTACAGAAAGGGGTGGGGCCGCATCCTAGGAACGGCTCCTGTTCTAGAGCCTGAGCCGCTGGACTGGACGTGCCTCACCTCAGAGTCACCTGTTCCATGTAGGAGACATCCAGTTTGCTTGTTTGTTTGTTTTGCCTCAACCACCCATTGCCTCCAGATGGGCTATCCAGTTTCTAGCTTTGGCTCATGCTGATATGGTTCCAGTCCTGATTTCACCTTTCCCACAAAGCGTTCTCTGCCCCAGTGATGCTCTCAAAACCAACCACATTTCCAGAGTGTATTTGCCACCCTCCAAGCATTTCCCACTGCCTCACTTCACAGAGAGCTACCTACACGCGCATCTTCGCTTTAACTCCGCTGAAGACAGGTCTTTGTTTTCTTAAAACTCTCATATCCTTA
>VMDR010022272.1:0-16300 GCA_007922815.1 Macrotus californicus
TGTAGCACAGAGGAATAGTAAGAATTCTTGTTACTGCTCATTTCTGCATGGAGCAGTTGCTTAGGAAAGCTTTTGTGCAAATGGACATTATATCTGCATATCGCTATATATTGCATTTAAAGACTTATTCTATTAAAAGATCTATAGTCAGGTCTTGTGATTCTACCATTTACTCATATTATACTCATAATTTTATCCAGTAATTTAATTTCCCTTAAAAATTTAATGGGGTTTTAAATGCAACTTTTCTTTTTCTGGGCTCTTGACCATAAATGATAATGTCAAGACCATTTGCAGAAGACAGTCTAAGAATTTATGAAACCTATTGTGTGACTCTTAGTTTATCACCCATTTCTTGAGTTTATTAAAAAAAATAGTCAAGGAGATTGATCAAGAGATGGCAGTAGTGGGGACACCTTACAGGGAATCAAGAGTGTACAGTTCATATCTAATACCCCTGTGGGGAAAGACGTGAACATTTCCACCCATGCCCCAAAATAGCTAAGGCAGGCTGTAAAGAAACATGAAGGCAGCATGACAGTTACCTTGGATTTGGCCCTGTCATACAAACTGGTTCTCATTCATCCTTTTCAAAGGTCTAAACAGCAAGGGTTGACTAGAGCTACCCCTGATTTCAGATAGAAAGGGGAAGATGAAAATGAGAATGCATCCACCACTAAAAGTGTGGAAAAGGCCTGATTTCCTATTCAAAGATGAATGGGGAATTGAATTAGTTTGAAAAGGGTTTTCATTCAAGAAAGGGATAATGGAGGAACAAAGGGGAAGGTTCATCAAGGAACATGTATAAAGAACCCATGGAAAAACCACCGGGGGGTGGGTAGGATCGAGTGTGGGAGGTGGGGGTGATTGGGGCAGGAGAGAACAGTGGGGAAAAATGGGGATATCTGTAGCTGAACAAAAAAAAGAATATGAAGGAGGTGAGGGTGACAGATAAAATGTTGTGTCCAGTGATTGACCAGATTACCTGCAGAGGGGAAAGGGGTAAAGAGTCAGCAGTGTGAATAATCAGCTGCATTACCAAGAAACAGAATGTGCCCATTTACCAAAGACTGGATTGCTTAATAATAATCCAGAAAAGCTTTTTGAATAAGGAAAAAGACTGCATTTGGTGGGCCACCATATCTGAGAGTGTTTAACTGCTAGGAAAGAACCACTATGTGGCAACTTTTTTTTTCTGTTTTCCTGTTTTTATACCTCTCTGTCCTCTGACAGCACAGGAAGTAGGGTTGAGGGGATGGCCAAGCCAAAATGAGTAATGAAAAAGAGCTCTCCCATTTCCTGTCTATCCCGTGTCCTCTTTGGAGCCTGTGTTAGGCTGAACTTGAAGGGAGGAATATTTAAAACAGATAGAGATGGATATTATACTGTATGTTCAGAAATTGAAAAATGTTAATATCTTGAAATTATGGGAAAATCTTGCTTAGGTATAACTATCAGCAGTGATGAGAAAGACTAACATTGTTCTCTGTTATACATAATAGAATAGTACAATGTTTCTCCCACACACTCTGGTGATGAAAGATTTAGTCAGCTGGCTTTGATAAAGTAGTAATAACAAAACAGACATTAATTATTTTCTGTTGCCTATTAAGGTAAATGCTTTATTCTACTTTTACTGATTTTTAACGATCATAAGAGGTAGGTATAATTAATATTCCATTTGACAGCAAACAGACTGAGACTTAGAGTGATCACATAACACTTCTGAAAGCGTACATCCAGTAACAGGGGATGCCTGCATTTTTAACGAAGGTCCAATTGACTTCAAGGTAAAATAACTATGCTCTATGCAGTCATTCTCAGTCTCATTTAATATACTTTCTCTCCAAACACACTGTTGGCCAAACTTTACAACCAGAATAATATGTAAGATTCTAACCTGGCTCCAGAGTAAAATTTTTTAAAAGGTGCGGTACTCACTGGCATCACGTGTACGCATGCCTTTCTCCAGGGCTGCTTTACAAGCTCATTTCATGAAAGAGATGCAGGGAGGGGTTCGACAGATGGCCCCTGACATTTATCAGTGCTATATAAAAACTCCACTAAGGAGCTTGTTTTAAAAGCTGAGCCACGAGGTCAATTATATAAATATTTGTGTTAATGAACCAAGGCTTAGTAAAAACCCAACCCATGTGGCTGGTTCAGAAACCTGTATCAGAGTCTGTGTTTCCTCTTGATCCAGTACTGCTATAAATAAAATCTTAAGACTTTATCAGTGCAACTTAGCAAATGATAATTAGTTCCTGAAGCTATTGTCTTGCTTTATGCTTTTAAGGATCATAATATTCAAAACTGATATAAATCTAATATGGTGCAGTATTTCTTTTTTTTTCTAATGCGCTTTTGCTGAAGATGACTTCAGCTGGAACTAAGTTTTCATTTCAATATTAAAGGGAATATTTTAATTAAAGTAATCAGGCAGTCTTTCCCTATTGTTAGAGCAGGTATCCATTAGAGTATTGGGCAATCAAGGCATATTGTTACAACATAAATTGTGGAAGGAAAAGCACTCAAAATCTAATTTACAAAACCTGCAGGATACTTTTTAAAATTTCTTTTTAAGGAATTCAGGTGCACAGCACTGGCTTAATTAAAATTCTTTCTTCCTAAAGATATCTTCATTTTTCATGAACGGTGTTACTTTATTTTATTTCATTGTGTTTTATTTCACTTTATTTTTAATACCAAAACGAACACCTGTGTTCCCCAAACTGAAGCCTAAGCAGTCATTTCTGTTTACTCACTTTTGCCATCCCTTTGCATCTCTCACATGGGAACAACTATTCCCATTTTATCTTCATATTTTCTTTCTGTGTTTCTTTCATAGATTTAACTCATACATTGCATGTTTACATGAGCTATATATTTATTTACTTTTGTTTGCTTGTGGACTATATGTAAGCCTCTAAACCTGAAACCTGTCCACTGGGACTCTTTACTAAATATTATGCTACAAAGTTTAATCAGTGTGCTTGTGTATAGTTTAATATCCTTGATTTCCATGGTTGTACAATAGTCTACTATGTTCATATGATAACTTATTAATCAAATCGCAAGGAGCACCAACTTGTATTTTTTCCAGATCTATTTTTTACTATTGCTGAAGAGATAATAATGTTATCATAAATGTCTCCTGATATATATATGTTCAAGAAGATATTTATCTAAACATGGGATTTACCTAAAATTGAAATTAGATGCATGGTAGACAAACTGTTTTCCAAAACATGTATCAACTTTTACCCAACAGTAGCAATCTGTTAGAGCTCTAATTATCAACAGAAATATTTAATGTAGTAAGAACTCTCAATATTTTATCAACTGACTGGATATGAAATATCATCTCTAATTTTGACTTACATTTCTCTAATCATTATGAAGACTTATCATCTCTTGATATATTGATCAAAATCATGTTTTTCTCTTGGCATTTTTACTCACTTTATTTTAAAAATTGTACTATATTATCCCAAAAGTGATAGAGCCTGGTGATTCTCCAAACACATACTGTTTATTTTACTTTTATTGAATGTATTGGGTGACATTGGTTAATTAAATTATATAGGTTTCAGATATGCAATTCTTTGTACATCATCTGTATATTGTACTGTGTGTTCATCACCCCAAGTCAGGTCACCATCCCTCACCATCCATCCCCCCTTTATCCTCTTCTACCTCCACGTGCCCTCCTTTCCCTCTGTGTCTATGAGGTTTTCTTGTTTTTTGCTTAATCCCTTCACCTTTTACACCCAGCTTCTCAACCTACCTCCCCCTCGGATAGTTGTCAGTCTGTTCTGATGAATCTGTTTCTATTTTGTTAGTTTAATTTATTCTTTAGATTCTGCATATGAGTGAAATCATATAGTAGTTGTCTTTCTCTGACTGGTTTACTTCACTGAGCATAATGCTCTCCAGGATCATCCACACTCTTGAAATGAGTAAGATTTTTTCTTTTACATGGCCAAGTATTCTTCCGCTGTGTAAATGTACCACCACCGCTCATCTACTGATGGGCAGGCACTTCGGGGTTTTTGAATCTTGGATGTTGTAAATAGCACCACCATGAACATAGGGGTGTAGATAATCTTTCAAATTAGTGCTTCAGTTTTCTTTGGATGAATTCCCAGAAGTGGAAACACTGGGTCATAAGGCGGTTCCATTTTCAACGTTCTGACGTAACTCCATGCTGTTTCCCACAGTGGCTGCACCAGTCTGCCTTCCTGCCCACAGGGCACAAGGGTTTCCTTTACTCCCCATCCTTGCCAACACTTGTCTGTTGATTTACTGATGATAATTGAGGTAATTCTAAAAATAACTAAGTACAAAACAGTTTTCAGATAAAATAAAATAAAATTGCTACTTTTTGGCTACCATCTGGGCCAACCAAATACCCTATTCTCTTTTGTAAATTTACTTGTTATTTAAGGGAAAATAGACCATCATTACAAAATTTGTTTATAATAATCCAAATTTAGATATAGGGATCAATAGAAGTATTTTTGGTTGCTTTATTTTTATCTTTAACGAGGGGTAGGACTATTCTCCTGGAGTCTGCAATCTAGGATAGAGGCAGATATTATGTAAATGCAAAATGTGTGTCTATAATTGAACTCTGTGATCATGATTCTGCATATAATTATAACATAATAATGGGTGGTAGACTTGTCTTCCCATTGTAAATAACTAGAGAACTGCTTGTAAAATATTGAAGAGGTGCCAGAGGGTTTTAGAGCCTGAAGGAAGGAAAATAAGGTGAGTACCAACTTTGCCACGGCTTATAGACCAGAGGCAGGTACAAGAACATAGTGGAGACAGAAAACCAAGCAGAATCCATCCTTCCATCTGTGATGCTTGCTGAGAGATCAAAGTGCATGTGCTGAGTGTCTGGCAAGTATTTTGTCTCTAATGGGTGATTTACATTAATAACTCACTATGGGTTTGCTGTTGAGGACAATAAATTGAGAACTCTACCATGCTTTTAAATAAAGTAGGACCCATAGAGGCATAAAATAGGAAATAGAATTTCAGGTGAGAGTTGACAAACTTTGACCTTTTTTCTTTCCTATATGTTTTTGAGTTGTTGTAATTTTCCAATTTTTTTCCTCTGAGTATGTTCCAGTTTGTTGTATTCCTCTTAAAACTTGGAATTTTAGCAGAAAATAGTGATTTAGTTTTGTTTAATTCAGATATGACAATAGTTTCTAGATACATGTAGTATCTAGATATATGTTTTCACAGTAGTTTCTAGATATATGCCTTCTGATTTTAAAGGTTAAGTACCCTTGGGTTCAATTGCACCGTCCACTAGGGTTCTCTCTAAGTACCTCTTTCCTTTAAATGTTTCTAAACTGATATTAAATCTTATAATAGAATCTTAAATTGTAATTTACAAAGGATTATACAAAATCAGTATCATGGTAGTTCCCCCTTATTCGTGATTTTTTTTCCAGTTTCAGTTATCTGCAGCCAAACATGGTTTGAAAACATTAAATGAAAAATTCCTGAAATAAACCATTCCTAAGTTTTAACTGCATGTTGTTCTGAGCCACGTGATGAAATCTGACACCTTCCTGCTGCAGCCTGCACTGGATGTGAATCTTCCCTTTGTCCAACAAATTGCCCATCTCTACGCTATGACCGGATAGTCACTTAGCAACCCTCTCAGTTTATTCTCCTTAGCAGAAAATCCATAGTGAATTATTAATTTAACCATTCATTAAAGACAAAATCTTAGGTCAACCAATGATGTATTAAGTCATTCATTCAGCATCTATTTACTTTGTAGCTATTACCCAGCACGTAGTGTGTTAGAGTCACGCACCGAAATAATATTTCTAGATATTCTATAATTTTTTAGGTACCAAGATTCATTTTTCTACAAGACAAAGGAAATAAAAATATTTCCTTCACTTTTACAATTTAATTCCACAACAACCTTACGTGAAGTTACTATACCCATGGGAAAAGTGAGAGTCAGAGAATTTAAGTTGTGTTTCAAAATCTGTACAACTAGTAAGTGTCAAAACTTGAATGTGAACCTCCTGTAATTTTTTGCTTCACCATACTGCCAATATATCTCTTCTTGCAATGGCATGACTTAGAGCATCTAATGTAGCAATTACTGCTTTGTACTCCTTTATCTCATGTGTTCGTTATTTCACAGGAGTGGTAATGATATAAATGAAAACATATTCATTAGATAAATTTATAATTATTGTTCCAGCCATATGATAAGTTTTTGAATGGCAAAAATGACAGTGTGCTTTTTTCCCATAAAATAAAGACACATTTGTCATTTTCAGCAATAACTTTATTGATTTGGATATTTTGAGTATGTCAGCTATCTCTGACATGGTATAGCATTGATTATTCTCAATTACCGTCTTGATTTGATCTCTGTCAATTTCAACTAGTCTACCCAAATGTGGAGCATCGTCCAGTGAGAAATCTCTAGCACAAAACTTTGCAAACCATTTTAGACATATTTGATTAGTCTCAGCACCTTCTGCATACAATTCACCATTTTTTGTGTTCTTTCATTGTGTTTTTACCTTTTTTGAAATAGTAAAGCATGATATGCCAAAAATGTTGCTTATTTTCTTCCATCTTTAATTTTAAAATGACAACACAAAAATTCACCAATTTTGATATTTATTGGTTTTTTACAAATATTTTATTTTTTTAATATTTTATTTATTTATTTTTAGAGAGAGAGGAAGGAAGGGAGAAAGAGAGGAAAGGAAACATCAGTGTGTGGTTGCTTCTAACACGCCCCTTACTGGGGACCTGGCCCTCAACCCAGGTATGTGCCCTGACTGGGAATCGAACAGGCAACCACTTTGTTTGCAGTCTGGCACTCAATCCACTGAGCCACACCAGCCAGGGTGATAAGTTTTTTTTTTAAATGCACACTGATATGACAGCTGTCAAAATACAGTCTAACAAAATTGTTTTGAATGAAGTTAAAGACAACCAAGCGCTACTAAAGCCATCTTACAGAAAAAAGCAAATGAACTTTTTGTCCAACCCAATATATACTTACAAAATATGTGTGTATGGCATATAAATAATTTATTCATATCTATTGTTTACTTATATAATATTAGATGAGAATCATTACACTATCCACTGCTATATGCTCATGCTTTATATACTTAAGCAATAAACTATATATCTTTGGATGTCATATTCAACCACAACTAATGAAATCGTATCCACCTCCCCATCAAGAAAGGAGCTTGAAATGTCTGATGTGCTTAAACCAGGTACTCTTGTGGTTATACTGTGTGAATGCAATACACTCTTTTTCTGCCCTTTTTCCTCTCCTGATCTACATTTCTTTCATATTGTATCTACTACGAGCTCTTCTACTAGCAGGAGGCCCTTTTCCCCCACTGGCCCCTGTCACTGAACACCGTGGGATACCAACATCCAAAGTAAGATGTCCTGTTTCCACAAATGCTGCCTGTTTTGTCTTCCTTCTTTGAAACTAATTTTCACTGATGCAAAATTCATGCTGAGCCAAGATATGTGTGCTATTTTCTCTACCCATATGATGGTATTTCTCCTAAATGTGTATCTAGGCCCATTTTATTCATCTGGACCCTAGCCGTCTCACTACTTTATCAACAAGTGGGATTACAACAGTATATAGTTTGACTTTAAACTGGGAGTCTCAATTTCATATATGCAGAACAATAGCTGCCAGTGTGCCATCCTTTGTTTTGCTTTCGTCTGGATTCATTTTCTGGTACTTGTTTTTATAACAGACATAGTCAAAATAGAGCAGCTTGACAAAGATAATTAAAAAGTGACGAAGATAAGTGAGTGGGGCTCAGTGTGAACTTCTTTTATTCAAATAGTTCCTTTATCTACCAAGCAGATTTGGAAATATCATCCATCAGATTATCTCAAACTTGCCATATGAATTAGTTAGTTAATGTGGGCTTCTAAATGTGCATATTACTATTTTTGCAGGAAAGGTTTATATATTAAAAAAAAAGTTTTCTTTAAATTAACTAAGGTCTTTCATCAATCTCTGCCCACATGTGCACAGGAGAATGCTAAAACAAATAGCTTTAATGTGATAGTGTCATAAATTCTGGAGAGAATCAATAAATATTCATTACAATATTAATTGAGTCATTTGAAGTGAACACACATAGGTCACCTCCTGTGTGTTGCTTACTTAAACTATTCATTTATTGTCAACCTAGGATTTAAGAAAATAGGCTTACAAGGCAGCTGCAAAAGGGAGGCATAGTACCTGAAAGAATACTTGGGGGCTTTTTAAGGCAAAATAAGAGTAAATTCTTGTGGAGACCTAGGCATATGTGAGCTGATTTTAAGAAGACTGTGAATTCACTAAAACTCATATAATTTTTAGATATAAGTAAATGCTTATATGCATTTTCCTGAAAAGTGCTTCCATTACTTTTAAGTTCTCAAAAAAGGTCATTCTACTTTTTTTGTTCTACTATGATTCCATATTTGTCAGTTTCAACAGCTCATATATATTCCCTATATATAGTAATGGATCAAAAATAGAGTACTTGCATTGTTAATTCTCATCTAGAAATAATAGAAGAATGGAGAAGGTTCTATTCTGCATGGTTCTTTCTCAAATTCATGTTTTCTACTTATTGAAAGACTTCATGTACAGATTGCTGATTCAGGGGATAAACATGCTTGATAGAGTAGGCTATATACTTTGTAATATAGAGCACCTCAGTAATATTAGGGGACTGAATGAAGAAAACAATGAATATCAAAAACATTTTTGAAATAAATAAATAAATAAATATGTAGAATGAGAATCATCAGAGACATTATAGACCAATTTAGGGAGTAAAAGAATAATCTGATTAAACTCCTGAATTACTTATCTGTAGAAGGAATTCAACAGCACTGCAAAGCATAAGCCTTCATTCAGAGTGCTCCAGTTTTCAAACTCTGAAGGACTGTTCACCTTGGATAAGAAAGAAGAACTTTTTTTAAAGCTTTAGGAAGAATTTGGCTGCTATCAGGAATACTTGGTTGAATGATCTTTGGAAGCTGATAAAATGGTCTTGTGACTCAGCAATGATTGTTTATGCAATTGAGAGACTGAGGGCAGAGTAGTTACAAGAGATAGGGTCCTGTGCAAGAGGAATGGGAAGGAGCAGATCCAGAGGCCAAGGGAATGTGAAGGCCACAGGGATATCTGCTGATGGCCTCTAGAACTCATTGGGGATGACAGTCATTGTGGCTTCTTGTGACTATTTTCATTGCAGTTGAATTTTTATCATGTATCTGTGAGTTTCTGGAAGCATTTAAGCCTCTGGAGAAAACCCCAAAACTAGCAGGAAACAAATATTAACATGAGAATTTCCAGAAAGTCTTAGAAAATAGCTCTTAGCCCATTTCCTGCTACTGTTGGTCATAGGTAGAAAAACAGTTCTTGTTCTCACTCTGGGTCAGTAGGGAAGGCGAGTTTGATATCTATTGATTTGTAAAAACTTGGTTTATCTTTTTGATTTATCCCCAATATTGAGATTACATAAAAACCTTTCAGATCTAATTTTAGCCATAAAAATTTTTGAGGCAACACAAGAACTCTTTAAGAGCAAGTAAAGAAAACAAATAAGTGTAGAATCAGTGATTTGTAATTTAAGAGTCTTAATTCAGATGTCTGGGCAGAGCTGTAATATCAGCAGTCTGCTGCTTGGTCTAAGAATTGGGGAACACTGTCTTCTTCATAATGCTGACTATTTCTAGAGAAACATGACTTTTGTTTGTTTGTTTTAGATCTCTTATGGGCACAGAAATCCAGGAAGTGGGTATATTATATCCTTTTAAGTGGAGCACATGATTACCAAGGTTGATTTCCTAGAGTCTCACTGCACAGTTTGTGGTCATCAATATGTGATAGATTACCTTCCAATCAGGTTTAATACTCATCTTACATTGGTGGTATAGCCAATAAACCAGGACTTGAGGGCCAAGGTCATACAGGGATTCCTGCAATTTCATCCTAGCAAAAAAGCCACTGGGACATGTTGATGGCATGCTTGGGAATACTGCATTAAATCTCTACAAAGTCAGCCATCATGGCCTATGGAACAGCAGAGCAAGAAACAGAGGGTGAGATCCCAGTTGCATGATCAATTCACATGGGGATAATCTGTGTTTTCTGTTGGAGTGGATCTGAAGGTTAGGAGAATGCAAGAAGGGGTAATGGATGGTCCCTAGGTAGTTTAGCAAATTTTATCAATATGTCATACACTCATTCTATTTTACCTGAGGAGTTGAAGTAATAGGGCCAGGAGCACTTCAGCTCAAAGGGCAGAGCTTCACAGATGTTTTTTCCATAAAAGGTTTTATTTTTCAGTATACAAATGGAAAAATACTTCTCAATGTTTCTATGGTCAGAACAGTTCCTTTATGGCTAGGAAGGACATTTACCAACCAGAAAATACATATATAATTGTAAAAACATTAGGGAGGTTTGCATCTGAATAAACCCACATTAAATATTTTTAAAAGTCTATAGATTTTAGCTCCTATGCATGTCCTATCTGTATAGTTTTCTAGGACTGTGTGTTTGAAAGCTCAGACCTGTGTCAGGGATATCTTTTGCAATCTTACTAACATTTTCCCACTAATGCATATTTATGACGGTTCTTAAATTTTCTTTTCTGTGGTGGAAAAGAATGTAACTTTTTTAAGAGACACTATTTTAGCATATTAGGGTATACTGAACAGTCGTCTTGTTGCCACAAAAGACCATCTGGTTGGAGCAAAAATTATGTTTTTTTTTTCTTTGTGGTACTGGAGGATCGAGTGCTTCAAAAGGGAGTTAACTCAAGACTCAATGCCAATAGTCCAGAGTTAGTTCTGGCTTTGATGTTTGAACTTTGTGGATGGCTGAATGTGTTTTAAAGAAGTTTGTTTAGCATAATCGTTATCTAAAAATGCTCTTTGCTTCTTGAGTGTGCTTTATAGTTGTGCCTCACACTTGTTATAGCCAATGCTTCTGGAGGAAGCATCTAGTAGGTTTTTATGTGGTGCTATATTTAATAAGGTTATCACCAGCAATCAAGAGGCTGTGTTGCTTCCAAAACATACCAAAATCACTATGTACTTAAAAAGGGATATCTGAATAAAATCAAACTGCATAAAAAGCTTAAGTATAAGCCATGACACCATAAAAATCCTAGAGAAAAACAAAGGAAGGAAAATTTCAGCAATCCCACGTAGCAATATTTTTGCCGATATATATCCTTGGGCAAGGGAAATAAAGGAAAAAATAAACAAATGGGGCTACATCAAACTAAAAATCTGCACAGCTAAAGAAACCATCATCGAAATGAAAATGGTACTAACTATATGGGAGAATATATTTTCCAATGATATATGGGACAAGAATTTGATCTCCAAAATATATAAAGGACTCATATGACTCAACACCAGGAAGACAATCCAATTAAAAAATGGGCAAAGGATCTGAATAGATACTTCTCTAAGGAGGACATACAGATGGTCCATAGACAGGAAAAAGACACTCGATATCACTATCCATTAGAGAGATGCAAGTTAAAATCACAGTGAGATATCACCTCACATCTGACAAAATGGCTGTTATTGGTAAATCAAAAAAATAACAAGTGCTCACGAGGACGTGGAGAAAAGGGAACCCTAGTGCACTGCTGGTGGGAATGCAGACTGGTGCAGCCACTGTGGAAAACAGTATGGAATTTCCTTTAAAAAATAAAAATGGAACTGCCTTTTCACCCAGCAATTCCACTGTTAGGAATACACCCTAAGAGTCCTGAAACATCAATTCAAAAGGACTTATATACCCCTATGTTCATAGCAGTGTTATTCACAATAGCTGAGTGCTAGAAACAGCTGAAGTGCCCATCAGTAGATGAGTGGATCAAAAAACTGTGGTACATTTACACGGTGGAATGCTATACAGCAGAAAGAAAGAAGGAACTCCTAGAACTAGAGAATATTATGTTGAGTGAAATAAGCCAATTGGTGAAAGACAAATACCATATGATCTCATCTATAAGATAAATCTAATGAGCAAAATTAACTAATGAACAAAATAGAACCACAGGATGGAAACATGGAACAGACTGAAAGTAACCAGATGGGAGGGGAGAGGGGGATAATGGTGGAAAGAAGGGGAAGGGACTAGACAAAGAACATGTATGAATGACCCACAGACATGGACAACAGTGTGGGGATTGACTGTGGGAACTGGGGGTAGGATGGATGGAGTAGGGCAAAAGGGGAAGTATTGGGACCACTGTAATAGAATAATAATAAAAAATGATTTAATAAAAAGGTGAAAGGGATATCTGATGACTGTATAGACATTTGCCATCTTCATTCAAAGTGATGGCCATAGTAAAATCCACACAATCTGGTAAGCCACTGCAGACTTGGCCTCTGGAAGCCTAGATTCAAACAATTTGAATGGATTCCACAAACAAATCCAGCTTAAAACCCTCTTTGTTCAACTTGCAGATAGAAGCTACCAAAAAGAAATTCTCAATCTGGCTTATATAGAGAGATTTCAAGGAGGTTAGAAGCTGGAAAATTCCCTGACAAGCGCATAGATTGTCCCAAATGTGCCATCCACTGGGGGAGTGAATATTTGGTAAAGTCCAGAATCTTAGAGCAATGGACAGAAACATGTATAAGGAGGAGAAGAGTTTGTAGGAGTTCAGGCTAGTGGCAGAAAAATGTATGAATGATATGAGAGATGAAGAAATTATATGGAGATCTTAAGAATTTAGTTGACAGTAGTCTCAGTTAACTGGGAGGTTGCTGCAATTTTGCATAAACAGGCAGATATATTTTGCCCTAAGTTCAATAAACAATGATCTCTGATGTTTATGGTTCTGTTGAGATAGAACACCAAAACTTATCATGACCTTTCATGCAAAAACAGAAAGGTTCATGGCCAAGGGAAAGTTCAACAATAAGGGATTTTTTTTTAAAAGGAACATTTTGTGTTAGAGTACAGTCTTTATTGAGTCTGCCCAGGGCAAAGACTGTGCCAGTTTTTGTCCAATCATATCTAGGCCTAGCCAATTCAGGAAAGTTAGAAAGGCAATGTCAACAGTGTCTTATAAGACTGAGCAATCCTCTAAGATATCTTTTGGTGATTAGCTAAGAAAAGTCAAGAAGAACATCCAATCTTTGAATGGCAGCAACAACAAAAACAACAAAAAAACACCCCGATAGATAATGTGTATAAAAGAGAGAGGCACATACAATGGGTTGCGGTCCCTCCAATAGTCTTTCTTTAGTTGAACATTGGGCCAGTTTCGGCAAAGAAACAAATCAGTTGAGGTCCTGAGAGACTTACTATCCATATTTTCCATACCTTCTTTTTGGGCTCTGATGGTATCATGGTCAGACTTAAATTCTGAGATATGGGTAGGGGAAGCACCAGATAGTAAATAATCAGTCTGTGACATTATTAAATTATAGTCTGAAAATTATTTTCCTGGATGTTCCAGAAAGAGGTCTTCTGGTCCATGATTCATAGTAGTGCAACATATGAAAAATATGTCTATTTTTAAAAAATTCAACAGAGAGTAAGACATATAAACAAGTCAAAAACCCAGAAAGGCAGGAAGCAGCTAAGACGAATACAGAGTCTGAGGGTCATTTGAGAGTCCTGCTTGAAAAACCTAAACCTCTTTGCTATTGCAGGGACAAATGACAGGAAAGCAACAGGTTTATGGTAGAGAGGACAGACACAGCATCAGACAGAAAAAGAACATTGTGTATTTGCAGTTGCATATAAATGTCTCCTTTTTTTATTAAGGGGAACTGCGGGTTGACCAGAACACCAAATTCCTCAGCGGTATGTCATTCTGTCAGACATAGTTTGTCCTTTGTCACTTTAGATTCTGTCTTTCAGGTTAAGGCCAGATAATTGTTCTTTCAGTGACCATTTCTTTACAGGTATATTTGACTATATTGATTTAGACATGTACATGAATGTGAATGTATCTAAATGTTTAAACGGAAGAGCTATAAATTAGAAGTTAATAGTTCTCTTTTTCTAAATTAAAGTATCTCAAAAGTACTCAGGGATCTCTTGTCATTTCAGGATTAATACTGTCAACAAATTAAGTATATAGGCCTGTTGCAGTAATTTTCCCCTGAATGAGAGTGGAATATTCTCTGAGGGTAGAAGTGAGACACCCTCTCTAACCTGGGAGCGACATTTTTCCCCTTTGATAGCACTGAATATTGATCTATCAATATTGACCACAAAAATCTCAGTGTCAGATACTAAGAGGTCTTCTCATACTTTTATACTCTTTATTTATCTTTGGTCAAATTTTGAAATACGTATTTGATGTCATTTTGGTTTTGAACCAGACTGCCTTCCCTAACCATTTTTCCCCATAATTCTCATCCCTATAAGTGATGGATTCAGTTCAAGACTTTTTATAAGCTGCTAGGACCATTATATATTATCCTATGAAATTTTATTCTTCCTCATGAGAGTTTGGGAAGTTCTTAGCTAAATTATACAAATCTAAATATAATTGATATTTAACGTTACAAAACAAGCAAGGGGGATCATCATCTCTGACTACATTATAAGACATTGCAAGAGGATATTATCCAGTAAGAGATGAGGTAGGGAAAGAAGTAGTTTGGTGAAAATGCTGAAGGAACGAGAGTTACAAAGTCATGGGGTAGCGGGCAGAATTCCGGGTGACCCACAAGACCTCCTGGCATTACATCAATGATCACACTGTTTTACGTGGCAAAAGGAATGTTGCGAGTGTAATTATGATTGCTAACCAGTTGACTTTAATATTAAAATGGGCCTAACCTAATTATATGAACTCGAGAAAAAGTTTGGGGGGGCGGGGCAGGGGGCTAGTGACCAAAGAGGAAGTCAGAGACTTTTGAAACATAAGAGAGAATGGGTGTGCCATTGCTGGGTTGGAGATGGAAGCTGCTTTGATAAAGAAATGTAGGTATAACTGTACTTGAACAATAATAAAAAAAAGTTAAAAAAAGAAAAAGAAATTTAGGTAGACTCTAGAAGCTGAGAACAGCTCCTAGGCAACCAGAACCAGCAACCAAATGGGTACCTGATTTCTCCAAGTTTAAGAAACTGAATTCTGCCAATAGCCTGAATGAGCTTGGAAATGAATTCTTCCCCAAAGCCTTCAAATAAAAGGGCATTCTGGCAGACAACCTGACTTGACTTTGTGAGATTATAAACAGAGTTCCCATTTGAGCCCACCTGTACGTCTTACCCACATATCAGTGAGATAACAAATGGATATTGTTTTTAAGCTGAGAGGTGTGTGGACATTTGTTACACAGCGGGAGAAAGTTAATATGAATGGGAAAGAAGTCAAAGGACAGTGGGTGTGGTGGGTGGCCAGGCTGGAGTTCAGTCAGAGAAGGAAAGGAGAGTTTGGGTTTTGGCTTTATATTTTTACATTTTATTAGCCTTTTATAAGCAGTCCTTCGGAGAAGCAATTTTAGAAATTTCCTATCTTTTACATGCCCCTTCATAGAAAAAGATAATATTGCCCATTGAATATTTGGATTCTTTGAGCTCTTCAGTATAAGATGTGACATAAATGAGTTACTTTATTCATATCTGAAATTACCCAAATGGGCCACTGGAATTCTAAATTGTTGTTAGTAAAATCCTGTATGAGCTGTGCACTGTGACATTTGTATATGTGTGATGCTGAATAATGAACAGGAGTTTCACTGAATTACTGAAGAGGAAGGAAATTAGGGTACATACCCTGTGCACTCCAGCTTTGAAAAAGTAACCGAACTTAGAAGTGGTAGACGCAGTCTCCTCCCAGCCCCAGGGAAAGCTGTAGGAGTATACTAACTAGCGCACCTCTAGGCATAAGCTTTTATTAAGAATGCCAGGGCCTGATAACAACCCGGAAAGATCGCTACTGTGGGGGAGAAAGGTAGACTTTGCCAGATGGAACAGCTGAAGTTCAGCCAGTTTCCATCACCGTTGTTCAAAACCAGTTCTCAGGAGAGGGACAGATTGCTCTTATAATTTAGCATCTGTTATTTTAGCAACTTGGGTTTAGCAAAAAAAGCTAAAAATGGGAAAGAATAGTTTTGGGGCCTAAGGTTACCCAAGGGTTATGATGGAAATTTTTAGTCTGTCATATTTCACAAATAAAAGCTTTATAATAACATATCCCAGGGAGAAAATTATATGAAAAATTTACAAAAAATGTATACCACAAAGACACTGACAAATATT
>VMDR010022273.1:0-16299 GCA_007922815.1 Macrotus californicus
ATATACCAGAATTTTTGTGTCCATAGCCAGAAATAAAAGACAATCATCAGTAGGATTTCACATTCACCCCGCACATAAATATCTTTCTAATCTGAGGAAACAAATAGTTCTTTCAGAAAAGCCTTATTTTCTTTGTAATTTGAACTTAATGTGTGGAAGAGTCCACACAGTTGAAAATACTACAGTTGGGTGAATGCACAACGGTGCGTTTTCATATACAAATGAAAGTGAAAGGAAATGCATCATACCTAATTATGAAGGCAGGCTAATTAAATTCCACTCAGAGGACATTTGAGTAACAGTTACCCACACTCGCAGCACCGAGCCCAGAACTGCACGAGAAAAACAGTGTTTGGCAAACTGAAGAGGTGAGCAGAAAGCTATGTCACTTGACCTTGGCTCTCATTTGCAAAAAGGCTGTATTTCAAAATAGAAGATGGGGTTGGAAAAGTAAATACAGCTGTGTTTTCTCCACCCACAGCGAGAACGAAGGGGCCCATTCGGAATGCAGGAGGCTGAGTCCCTTCTTGGGGCGCACTCAGAGCCTGAGGAGAGCCCTACTATTTCATTTACACTCAGGGTGGCTTTTACTGTGGTAAAATACGTACAATAAAACATGGATCGTCTTAACCATTTTTAAATGCATAATCCACTGGCACTGGATCCATTCACAATTGTGCAGTTATCACCACTATCCATCTCCAGAAAGTTTTCACCGTCCCAAACGGAAACCCTGGACCCCTGAACAACTCTCCATCTACTGCACCATCTATTAACCTCTATCTGGCACACTTTCTAGCAATTTGCCTGTTTGAGGTACCTCATATAGATGGAATCATAAGTGTTTTTCCGTGTCTGGTTTATTTCACTTTGTATGTCTTCAGGGACCATGTATGTTGTAACATGTATCAGAATTTCATTACTTTTTAAAGGCTGAGTAATATTCTATTGTACATATGTACCATATTTTGTTTACCCATTCACTTGTTGATAGACATTTGGGTTGTTTCCACCTTTTGGCTATTGTAGGATAATATTTTTAAGCAAGAGTAAAATCAACGAAGTAGAAAATCTAGGAAATAATTCTAAAAGGACTGTCAGGGTTCAATGAAGATAGGAATCTAGAATATTTAAATGTGTGGAACAAAGTCAGCAATAGCCCAAAGTGGGAGAAATAAGCTGTAGTTCCTGCTTATTTTGAATTATAAATTTATTTAGGCATAATAAATTTGTACACTTTTATAATACATACTTTGTCTTTAAAAATCATAATCAGAATAGGACTCGCCAACTTAATATTTTGTGAATTAAAATCTTGAGTGTAATCGATGGTGTTTCAACCCTGTTGAAGACAGCTCCATAATCTCCAGGAGCTCCTACCCACACCGGACTCTGTGCTGTGACTCTTCTGTTCTTATCAGGGTACAAGCTGTCACTGCCTGCTCTTGTGGAAAGTCCACCCCAAAATAGAGTGTGAATAATGCCAAGAAATGATTAAAATGAAAAGCAACAATCACGTCCAAAAAAATCATGAGGAAAACTTAAAATTCACATAGCTTAATAAAGTTTTAAAATTTAATTAAAAAAATTAAATGCCTCAGCAAAGTAAACTAGGTGACTTTGAAATTTCTCAGAAAAAATGTAGTGTAGTTGAAAAATGCTTTCAGATCAACACTAGAAGAACTGATTAATGTATAATCAATTCTTAGGATCATCGTTTTCCAGGATTTCTAAATTTTTAGGAAGAAAGGTAATTGTCAGAATACATATTGTTGCACGTTAAATTGAAAATTAATCTGTAAGACTTAATAGAAGGGGCACTAGATCCAGGTCTCAGTGACTCCAAGCCTCTACCTCAACCACGTGACCTGAAGCAAATCACTGAACCTTTCTGTGTTTCAATGAAGTCCTCTGAGATATGAGATAACTGAACCAGACAATTCAGCTCTAAAGTGCTACAATTCCGAACAGACTTTGACCTGAAATCTTCTACACTAGTAAAAATTCTTAAGGAAATAGCACTGAAATCAATATAAATGATAACTACAGAAAGAAAGTAACAACTGATGAATACACCTCTCGAGAAGAAACTCGTAACTCAGAAGGACAGTCCCAGGTTCTGTAAAGGATTGCTATCATGGAAGAATACCTAAGTTTACACTGCTCTTGATCAGGATAAGAAACAAATACCTAGAAGCCAAGTAATGAAAATATAGGCAGGTGCCAATCTTCTAACAAGTTATGGCCTAAAACTCACCATGATAATTATTACGGTCTCAGAATGTACTTTCTCAGACTAAAGAGTCCACAACAGAGATGAAATCCTATATATTTGCATATATACATAAGAAAATTATTGTAATTAGTATTATAATCAGAATAACAATAAATTAGATTAAACACATCAAAATTATCTTGAATGTCAGTGCTTGAAAAAAGCAAATTTAGTTGGAGGAGCTGAATTTCGGTACTGAATTTGGTACAGAATACGGAGTACTTTTAAGATTATTGGCTGAGGTCTGTAAATGGTGTTATTTTCATCAGAAACACCTAGGAAACTTAGTTGTGTTCTTCAAGATTTTTTTGTTCATTACCATAAACAGCAAGGTGACAAAGGAGAATCTCCCTGAGGTTAGTGGCAAAACCTGGGGAAGAGATGCTCATGTGTGTGAAAGCTTCCCTGGAGACGGGCAGGGCTGGTTATCAGAGGAAGTGTGAGCCTATCACCCACCTCCCAACTGGCAGAAGCAGAAGGGGATGTGTGGGGAGAGCCTCACACAGTTCCTTTTTTGCCCCTCAGGTGACTTCACCATGGGTCACTTTGGTTTTCACGGTGGCCACCCCAGGGAACAGAGAGGTCTCACAAAAGGTAGGAGGGAAAAGTAGCGGCACATAACTCTGCAGGACCCAGTCACATGGGGCTTCTTGGCAACTGGCATGCTGGTTTTCAAAGGTCTGGTATTCAACAAAGTTCCTGGATAGTGGGTTTTCAGAACCTACTACATAGAGATTTTCCTTTAGCCTTCTGGAAATAATTGCTATGGTTTCAACTGCCAAAGTGACCCCAAAACGAGCAGCTGTAACTTCCAAAATTGTAAAGTGTACAGATTTGCACTCAGAGTCCGGCAGAGCTTGTTTCCCCTCCATGCCTTCTCTGCAGGTGAGTTGACATGAGGAATTCTCTGAAGAAACTAAATTATGGTCCACTCATGAGGGTGGAAATAAAACTTAGATTATGAGCATAGTATATACTAATAAGTAAATTATATTGTTATTACTGATTCTAATTTCATTAACCTCCTTTTGAGTCAGTCTTAAAGTTGTAATAGTTACCTCTTCCTACTACCTCGGATGTCCATTCACATTTAATGAGCACTGATTTGCCCGTCACTGTTCTAAGCTCTTTAACTATATCAGGGGTGTCAAACTCTTTTCATTGGGGGCCACATCAGCCTCACGGGTGCCTTCAAAGGGACAAATGTAATTTTGGGACTGTATAAATGTAACTACTCCTTAACAGTTAAGTGAGAGCTAGGTGCTGCCTCCCGGTAGAAACAAGGTGCCGGGCTGGGGAAAACAAGGTGGAGGGCCGGATTCGGCCCACAGGCTTTGTGTTTGCCACCTGTGACATCTCATTTAGTTGTTCCTTTATGATGTAAGCACTATTTTCATCTCCATGTAACGGGGGGAAATACTGAAACAGAGAATTTTGTCTAACTCTGGAACTGTACACATAGTCACTAAGTAGTCACTAGTCTGTGCTGCCTCCCCAGTCCAGCACAGTCGAAGGAAATTTCACTTCATGCCTTTTTAAATGCAATGCAATTGTTTCCAAAGACCAAAGGTATCTTCTCCTTCAGAAAGAGTTATAGAATACTTTCTTAATGATCATACTTTTTCTCTCAAAACAAAAGAAATAAAGAAAAACACATGGAATGTGGAAGACACCACATTCTGGGGGGGGGGGGAGTGGAAATAAACATTGGGTGTTGCGTTGTCTTTTTTATATCCATGGATATGCTAATTTTATGTGGATCTTAGAAACCCTGAATTATAGACTGTTGAGATTATTTTAATCCCTAAAAGCACTGTTGTGATCCTGAATATTCTCAAAATAACCATTTACCTTAACCAAATATATTCTAGTTATGCTAAGTAAAATAAGTCGGGCGGTGAAAGACAAATACCATATGATCTCACCTTTAAGTGGAACCTAATCAACAAAACAAACAAGTGAGCAAAATAGAACCAGAGACATGGAAATAAAGAATGAATTGACAGTGACCAGACGGAAGGGGAGGGACAAGTCAAGGAACATGTATAAAGGAGCCATGGACAAGGACAGTGGGGCGGGAGGGAGAGGATTGCATGTGGAAGGTGGGGGTGGGCAGGGCCAGGGAGGATAACGGGGGCAGAAATGAGGACAACTGTAATTACACGATAAAACAAAGGCAAAAAATTCACCCAAGATCACAGAGAAAAACAAAAACAAATGCATTCTAGTTAAATTTAAAGAACTGAAAGTAACCACATACCATCCTTTATTAATTAAACTGACTGAGACAAGCCCTCTGTGACCAACTGTCCCGTGACAAGGCCTGACTGCACTGAAATGCACACAGGTCTAGGTCTAGTCCATGGCACGGGGGAACAGTGGCAAGAAGGTGCCAAGTGGCTGGGACCTGGGCTGCAATCTGTTTTTAGAAAACAGAAGGTGTCCCTTTAACAGGCTCAAACACATGATCTGGGCCCATTTGACATGATTCTTGAAGCAGCTATTCTCAGAGATTGTATCGCAGGCAAGAAAAGAGAATGAGAACATTTCCGCAACTCAATATAGTTGCAGACTTCTGGGTGGACCCTTGAATGTGAAAAAGGGGAAGTACATCATCTCTATTTATTCCCAAAGTGGCACAAATAAAAGTTGTGCTTTCATGCTCAAAGTGTGCAGTTGTTTTAACAGGGCCCATGAGTGTATTTTACTTCCTAATTGTTTCATTGCTTTGAACTCAAACCTAAACAAAAATTGGTTAGAGTGATATAGTTCAAAATAGAAATTTCACAAATGCTTGAAAAGATAAAAGTATCTGGATCATCAACTAGAAGAAGAAAATCACAAGTTTAAAAATTCTGAGTAGGTACTCACTGAGAGGAAAACACAAAATATTTTCACTTGCACAAAAATTTACCCAATTGATGCTGTGCCTCCATTTTTCTTTTTCACAACCCAAAAAGTTAATTTATTTTTGAAAAGACAGTATGTGTAAAGTATATGCTTTTTCATGGCATGAGTTTTGCACTGTTCTTTTGTATGGTTCACATTAGTTTAGGACAAATTAATTTTTAGGACATAAAAATAAAAACTATCACATCAATAAAATAAAAAATAAACCACACGATCATCTCACAATAGGCTCAAAAAAAAATTAAAAACCAATACCTTTTCATGATAAAAATACTTAACAGATTAGGGATTGGAGGGACCTTCTTCAACCTGATAGAAGACATCTGCAGAACGCCCACGCTAACATGACACTGAACAGTGAGAGACTAGAGGCTTTCCCTAAGATTAGGACCCGGATAAGGATGCCCACTCTTGCCACTTGTGGTCAACACGTTACTAGAGGCTCTAGCCAGGGCAATTAGGCAATCTATCAGTAATAATGAAAAAGATAGATAGATAAACAGATAGCATCCAGACTGAAAAGGAAAAAGTAAAACCATCTCTATGCACAGATGACAGGATTTTGTATACAGGAAAATCTAAGAAATTCACTGAAATACGATTACAACCAAGAAGTTCAGCAAGGCCACAGGATACAAGATCCACATACAAAAGCCAGTTGTATTTCTATACATCTTTGCAATAAGCAACCCAAAAATGAAATTAAGAAAACAATTCCATTTACAACAGCATGAAAAATAATAAAATATTTAGGAATAAATTTAGCCCAAGAAGTATAAAACTTACACTGCGAAAACTACAAAACAGTTGAGTTTAAAGAAAATCTAAGTGAAAGAGGTAACACCCTGTGTTTGTGAAGCCGAAGACAATAAATAGCATTAGGATGGCAATGCTCTTGTCTATGACATCAGTGCAGTACTTAGATCTGAGTCCTCAACTCTGCCATCTTGGGGAAGTTTCGTTTGTTTCTACACCGTGGTTACTTAATCCTCACCAGCCTGTTTCCTTATCTATAATATGGGAATAACTGGACCTACTCAGTAAGATGCTGTGATGAATGAATGAGGTAACACCGGTAAGCTCCTTACTACAGTTTCTAGAACGCAGTAAGTTCTCGGTAAACGTTAGCCATGATTTCCTTGATGACTACAATGAAGTATGAAAATGTTAAGTCTATCACATTCAGTATTGTCCTAAACTTCTGCACAAGGAACATATCTTATTCTAAGAAATCCAACTAGTGTAAAATCTAATCATAACTTAAATAACAGGCAAACTAACAAGCTTGTAAGAATTTGGCATACAGAGTTTTTCAAAGAACAAGAGGAATTATTTTATTGCCTTGCAAATTGAGAAAGTAGTTTAAATATAAAGCTGGCAGTAAAATATGACAAAATTGCCAGAGTATATATAGATTTTTAAAAAACTTTCCTTTAGAAATACTGATAAGTTACTTAATAATTCTAAAAGTAGACTTGACTCTCTAGTTGTCTTTTCCATTCAATTGATGACTAAATAACAAAAGAGCCAATTACAACTTTTATAAGGATTTCCTGGCTCCCAAACCCAAGTGGTAGAGATGAAGGCAGCACTGCAGTCAAGATCCCACAGATTCTCCTCTGCCCCCTGACAAGGCCCAGGGAAGTCAGCTTTTCTCACCAGCATTTCGGTGACAGTGAGCTTTATTCAACATAGCCTCCACGGCCATTTCTGAGAGCACCGCCGTGTCACTTGACTCCACCTGCCTGGGTGGAGGTAGCACATTCGTTCCTGAGTGTGACTTTAACCAAACTGTGAGCACTACAGACACCAAAACTGTTGGTGTAGGAACTGGAGACTTCCTGCAGTGAAACCACACATTTGTGTAACTTCAGCTCAATGATCAAATTCACTGGAACGCATTAAAAACGGCTAAAATGTGACTCCTTTGGAAAACCTTAGTTGTACGTCACTTTATTTTGAGATGGCAAACTGCACTGAACGTCGACCGCGAGGTGTATTTTGATACATATTAGTAGCATGGCAGACGCTGTTAAATTCAGTTGAAGTTACTGTGGAAAAATAAATGGCACGGAGACTAGTCAAGCTGAAAGAGGCTTCAATAATTTAGTAAATTATTAATAAATGTTAAAAATTATCATTTAAAAAATGATATGCCCAATAATATACCAATTGGTTCAAAAGAGTTTCCTGTGGTATCTGAAACCTTCAAGAAACCCTTTTCTCATTTAATAGTAAGTTTAAAAAGTGCTCATTGGCTTGATTCATATTGGCTCAAACAAACAAAATGATTCTCAACTGAAAACATGTGAGGAATTTTGTAACTACACGTAAAGAAACCAAATGGCTTTAAGAAATTTGGCCAAATGGGCATAAACAATGACCTTCACTTTTGCAATTACTCCCTTTTCCTAATTATAAAAGTGACTAAGGGAGCATAGTACAGAGGAAAGAAATGAATTAAGGATCAGAAGGTCAACTGCCTTCATCTATTCAGAAAGCATCCGAGTGCCTATGGTGTGTCTGGCACAACGCCTGGCACAGACAGACTGGGGAACAAACAGCCTGGCTGCTGTGGCGAGGACGGCAGCGCAGAGGAGAGCGGGGCACCTCGGGGGGTGGGGGGGGTGCCATGGGGGCGGGACGGCAGGCCTGGAGGAGGCACGGGATGTGTGGTGGGTGCGAAGGGGACGAGGGGAGGAGTTTCGACTGAGCCTATGATCGAATACACTTTTTCAGTGACAAACCTTTAAAGTAAAATGTCACTTAACTGCCACATTTAAATGGTAAAATAGTTGAAATCTGGGAGCAATTATTATTGAAAATTGTTTCAATAATCTAACCCTGAAAACCAAAGTTTTCAAATTCCATTCACTATCAGAACAGTATCCGGTATGGTTACCAAAGCACAACCAAAAATTATCAGGATTTCACGATTTTGAAAAGCCAATTAAAAAAGGAAACTACTTTTTGGATGTTTTTTTTAAAGAATAGATAAATAAGTAGTGATCAATGAGATGGGGGAATTGGCACATCTATGGTCTTTTTAAAATTGAGCTCTAACTGATGTGTAACAATGCATTAGTTTCAGGCACACGCTATTGGTACATACGGCAAAATGATCACCGCAGTATGTGCCGAGGACTATTCAGATCCACTCTCTTTGCAACTTTCTAATCTGCAACGTGGTGTTAGTAGCCGTCCATAGTCACCAGTCAGTGATCTGTGCAGCATCCCCAGGACTCACACCACAGTCAGTGATCTGTGCAGCATCCCCAGGACTCACACCACAGTCAGTGATCTGTGCAGCATCCCCAGGACTCACACCACAGTCAGTGATCTGTGCAGCATCCCCAAAACTCACACCACAGTCAGTGATCTGTGCAGCATCCCCAGGACTCACATGTTTTGGAATGAGTCTGTGCCTTTGACCACTTTCACCCCTTTGCCCCCACCTCTGGCAACCTCCTCTTCTCTGTGTCTATGAGTTTGTTTTGTTTTTTTTTGTTCCTTTTACCCATGTATAAGTGAGATCACACAGTATTTGTCTTCCTCTGTCTGACTTGTTTCACTCGGCATAATGTCCTCTAGGTGCAGCCACGTTGCTGCGAATGGCAGGAGGTCTTCTTTTCTATCACTCAGATACACACACATCTATTCACTCACTCATCCACTGGTGGGCACTCGGGGCGCTTCCATGGCTATTGTAAATAATGCTGCAATGAACATGGCCGTGCAGATATCTTTTTGAGTTAGTGCTTTCATTTCCTTTGGATAAATATCCAGAAGAGGAATTGCTGGATCATATGGTAGTTCTATTTTTAATTTTTTGAGGAACCGCCATACTGGTTTCCATAGTGGCCATAGCAATTTACATTCCTACCAATAGTGCACCATTTTTTCCACATCCTCATCAACACTTGTTATCTTTTGTCTTTTTGATAATAGCCATTCTAACAGGTGTGAGGTGATACCTGATTGAAGTATTGATTTGCGTTTCATTGATCATTTATGATGCTGAGTACCATTTCATATACCTGTTGCCCATTTGTATGTCTTCTTTGGGAAAAACGTCAATTCAGATCTTCTGCCCATTTTTAAACTGAATTGTTATTTTGCTACTGAGTTGTGAGTTGTTTATGTATTTTAAATATTAATCCGTATCAGATACACGGTTTGCAAATATTGTTACCACTCCATAGGCTGCCTTTTCACTTTGTTGATGGTTTCCTTTGCTGTGCAGAAGTTTTAGTTTAATGTAGTCCCATTTGTTTATTTTTGCATTTGGTGTCAAATCCCAAACCACTGCCAAGACCTATGTTTTCTTCTAGGAGTTTTGTGATCGAGTCTTTAATCCATTTGGAGTTAATTTTTGTGTATGGTGTGAGTTAGTGGTCCAATTTTCCCAGCACCATGTATTAAAGAGACTGTTCTTTCTCCATCGTACATTCTTGGCCCTTCTGTCATAAACGTGTTAATCATATACGTGTGGGCTTATTTCTGGGCTCTCCACTCTGCTCCAGTGATCTAATCATCTTGTTTTTGAGCCAATACCCTATGTTTTGACTACTACGGCTCTGTAAAATATAGGTTGAAATCAGGGAGCATGATGCTTCCAGCTTTATTGTTCCTTGTCCAAATCGCTTTGGCTATTCAAGGTCTTTTGTGGTTCCATACAAATGTTAGAGTTCTCTGCTCTATTTCTGTGAAAAGTGCCACTGTAGTTTTGACGGGGGTTGCACTGAATCTGTAGCTCTTTTGAGCATTTAACACTTCATTCTTCCAATCCATGAGCAGGGCATATCTTCATCAGTTTCTTTCATCAATGTCTTATAGTTTGCAGTATATAAGCCTTTTATTTTCTTGGCTTTAATCACTCTTAGGTATTTTATTCTTTTTGATGCAATTGGAAAAAATTCTCTCTGGATGAGCTTTATAACATAGTTTCATCTGTTTACATTTTATTTCATAAATGTTATTTTATGGATATTATATTTATAATGAGAGTATCTCCAATTATAAGCATTGTCCTAAGAGAATAATTAAAATTTTTATACCTCTATGAAAAAATAAGATGTCCTTATAACCAGGCTTGATCAAGAATTCTTACTTTAATGGTGAAAGATTTCTGGGAAAGAGGGAAAAGAAGCTAAAAATATTTTGAAGATAAGAACAAATACTTGCTCTTTTATCTTTTCTTTTACTCAGATAAAAATCAGTATTACAAGACATTTGAAGTATTATGCCATACATATATGCTTTACATATGTGTCACTCAGATCTGTACAACCACCCTACAGATGAGCAGCAATATTAGCCCTAAGTTACAGACAAGGAACGTGAGGCATAAGAGACGTTAAATGACTGGTCCAAGGTCACCCCTAGTACACCACAGAACATCACTGAAGTATTACTACTAACATGCTATGTGACTTAAAGCAAGCCACTTAATATCTCAGAATTCTATTTGGTTTTCTTATCTCGAAAATGAAGGGGTTGGATTAGAGGATCAGTCCTGCTAAATAGAAATAAAGAGAGCCACATACGTAATCTAAATTTTTTCACTAACCACAGTATAAAAGGAAAAGGAAACAGCTGGAATTAATTTTTAACAATATATTTTATTTAACCCCATATATATGAAATATCATTTCAACAAATAATGTAAATATTATTAATGAAGTATTTAGGTCCCGTTTTGCATATGAAGTTTTTGAAATCTATTGCATATTTTATACTTATCACACATTTCAATCCAGATACCCACACTTCAAGTGCTCACTACTCTGGCTACCACACTGGACAGTGAACCGCTAGAATTCTAGTCTCCAGTAATTATATAAAATGTTTCAGGAGTATTCACTATTAAAAGTAAGGCAGAACAGCAGAAACTGGGTGTAATAAAAGGAGCTGTCCACACAGCGTGGCTTAATGCAAGCACTGTGAAGGTCTCCAACTACAGAGACTGAAAATCCAGCTTGGATGACATTTCTTTGTATTAAACAGAAACCACCCATGTTTTTCAATGACTTTAAATATAAATAATTGAAAGATAACAAATTGATAAATCAAGCTCTTAGTGCAAACTGAAAAATCTTTTTAGAAGCATATGGGCTAGCCCTGACCAAGTAGCTCAGTCAGTTAGAGCATTGTTCCAATATGCCAAGGTTGCAGGTTCGATCCCCAGTCAGGGCACATACAAGAACCAACCAATGAATGCATAAATAAGTGGAACCAACAAATTTATGTTTCTCTCTCTCTACCTTCCTCCCCCACTCTCTAAAATAAATCAATTTTTAAAAATTTAAAAAAGAAGAATATGGGCTATAAATAGTAAATTAAAGTGTCTTTAACACTTGATGTGAATGAGATTGAGTTTATCCTTTCCGTTGGACTGCTAGCATCTTATGTAACTTTGGGGGTAGGGATCAGAAATCTGTGCAGGGTAGATACTTAAGAAAATATTTATCTACTTAGGATTTAGCCTTGCATTCTTACAGTCTAACCTTAAAGGGAACTAAAACGGAAAACAAGATTTTTAAAGACCCAGACAATGACATATGAGGTGAACTCGCACCAACAGAAAGGCTATCGTTTGACCTGAGCATCGGTTAATGACAGCTCAGTGACAGAGTGGTACAGAGGAGGAACACCAGCAGTCACTATTGCACAATGCACCGGGGCTCCTCTTAGAGAGGTGTTAACAAAACACATTAAAAGTTATGGACAGAAGCATAGGTAGGCAAGCCGCTTTAGAACAACCAGCCCCTAAATTACAGATGAAACTCAAATCTCAAGCTGCTCCTCCAGAGGAGAAATGGTGAGACTTCGGCATGGCACTTGCTGGAGGCAAACATCTGTGTATTTGTGCCCCCCTTGTCCACCAGTGCCCACCCTGCGATGCAGATATAGGTTCCATGAAGTGGCCATCTGGGAAGGCCAAACTGGCCTGCTAGGCCAAGGAAGCGGCAGGAGGAGGGAACCACCAGGCTCACCGGAGTAGCTTAAGCCATGCATTTTCATTCAGTTTAGGTGGATGGATGGAGGCTATGAATTTAGGATACGTGTTTCATGAATTACGTGAAAGCGTTCATTCCTTCTTCTTGGCAAGCAGGAAGGACCAGTTTGTTCCAAAACAAGAATTAGTATCTCACTCAGCATACTCTTGTAAGCAAACCTCAATTTTCAATTTTTAAAACTGTATGTGTGTGTTGAGGGAGAAACCCTCTGCTAGCTTGGGGGGCTGGGAGTAGGAAGAGTTTGGGCAATTATTGAACAGCCATTGCTGAGCCTGGGGCACGGTTGCTGTGCATGTACTGCCAGTTCAGGAGACTGTGGATGTGCGGTTGTAACCTAGGTCCATCTGGAGCCAAAGCTAGACCTTTTTCCTGGAGGGAAAGGATTCTGTCTGAGAAGCATGCGGTGGTAAGGAAACCCCACTGCAGAAAACAGAGCAACTCTTTTATGAAGTCTTTTTCCATAGGCTCATAAGGCTCTCCAGCCTACTACTGGTGCCATGGCCGTGAACAGGTTTGCACTCAACTCAAATACACAGCACAATAAATTGTCGGATAATATTACATCCCACAACCACAGGTAGTTTACTCGGTCTTCTTTATTTTCTACGTGTAAAAACAAGAGTAGTATTCCTCATTGTCAATCCATGCCAAGACTGGTTAAAAGAAATAAGGGTATACAGAAAGCTCTAGACACAATCAGAGGTTCTGAGGATCTTTCATTTTAAAACAGGTTTACCATTCCTCCCAGAAGAATCTGTCTATCTTTAACAATCATTTTAGTTCTAGGAGTACCCAAGGAGCAATTGACGGAGCCAGGAAAAAGGTTCATCTTGGCATTGAATCTCAAGAACAGGCAAGTGTGGGCCCTGAGAGGGCCGCCCGCGTGCCCAAGCAGTTGACTTTTTACAAACTTTGAGGTCAAGTGCTTGACTTTAAAAGCAGGGGGCTTAAATGGCATCTTGTGTTTTTTCTTCTTAAAGTGCAAGGCTTTATTTAGTTTCTGCAAAGTAGATGCACTGTAGAGACTTTTAAATTTGTGCATCCAGACTGCTGTCTGAAGGGCCAGCTGTATGGGATGGAAATATACTTCAGAAATGGCAAGTTTCTCCACTTGGCAGACGATGGCCCTGACATACCCCTGCACTGTCACGGGCAGACTGTGCGGGGGTCTTGTGGCTGCCATTATCCCCCACAGACTAAGAGCCCTGGGAGGGCGTGAGACATGTCTGTCCTGTTCATAATTTTACTCTGTCTCCATCCCTGAGAACAATGCCGGGCATAGAACAGGTACTGAGGAAATGGGGGAAAGGGCTTTATCTCAGGAAAGGTGAAAAGAAACAACAATGGACCTCCAGCGACCAAGATTTCTGAAGAATATGCATTGAGTGAGAGATGTACTCGACTTTTCCCCTGGGGTCATGATAGCTTTCTTGAGATAATGACCTTTCTTCTCTATGAAATATTTGCCTTGCTATATTTTACTCAGCACCATCAGGGACATGCCCATGGGTTATCAGATGATACTGTATTTTTTAGACCTTAATAAATCATTCCAAATTTTTGACAAATCACACTAAAAAGTTATAAATGTCCTAAATTCTTATGCTCACATTAGTGATGGCAGATCAGGTTTTATACCTGTCTAGGTCTTGGTTATGCTTCTCAAAATAAGTTAAGATCCACCTTTTAGATTAGAAATGTAGCCATCACAACAACAAAAGCTGAACAATGAGTACAAAAACCATTACATGTAGCAATTTCTAATTTACAAAGTATTGCCACATCCATAACCTCATTTGGTCTTGATAACACCCCTGTGAAGAAGGGGGGAAGGATATATATATGTATGTGTGTGTGTATATATATATATCTGTATAGATCTGTATCTATACAGATAGAAAGAGAGAGACTCTCACTTTACAGAGGCAGAACTGGAACTCATACAGCTAAGTCACTGAGCCTCATGCCCTTAGTACACAAACAGTCAGGTATTTCAATGTGCAATGAGGGCAGAAATGCACATGAAGGTATTTAAAAGATGACTGGTTTATAAAGCCTAAACTTTACTGGTTTTGCTTACCTAACGTACCCAAAAGAGCCACCATACGAAAGTTGCATTCTTTACTGTCATTGTGATCAAGCCCTGCCGTCATCATTTCTGTTTTACACAGGGCCATGGAGAAAAGTGTATGCCTTCCTGCACTGGATGCTAGGTTTTTGAATTAGCTCTTGTATGCATTTGCTGATATAATACAAACAGGTAAGGACTATCACGGAGGACAGAGGACTGGGAATAAAACATAAGGGGTTATGTCTTTATAGCAAACGAAAATCTGGTTGGTTATAAAGAGAGATGTATCTCATTCTTCTTCAAAATAGAACAGAACTAATTCGGAATGTTCCAGATGGGAGTATTGCCCAATTCTTTCTTTGACATTCTCTTTGCCAGGAGGTTTGCCTGCCAGCTTTGCCAGTGATCCAGTGAGTGTATGTGAAAACATGGTTTTGTATGCAATGACACAAAAATAAGATGATTTACCTTATGCTGACAGTTTATTCCAAATGGAATTACTTGAATTCTGTAGGGACACTAAACTTGAGGATTCACTGAAGTAACGACAAGAACACATTAGCTTTAAACAGTACTATTTCCCCTGATTGATATCTCCTTCTTTGGGCAAAGGGGGTTAAGAGTGTAAAGATACATACAAAAATCTCTAGAGATCACCCTCAACTTCCCACCAACAAATCTACCAACCTACCTGCATATCCTTTCCCCACTTCCATGAAATCGGATGGACTATCCCAAAGGCCAAGCCATTCACTTGCACACTGTGTCACTTCTCAAGAACTTTGTTTTTGAAACTATCCCCTTCTTTCCCCTCGTTGTGACTTTTCGCTTCTGTACTAAATCACTCCTATTAGCAACCAACATGGTGTAACATCTCTTGTGGTTTTAAATCAGTTTATCCATATCTGCCTCCTCCTATTGCTGTATTGCCCTGTTCTTCTGCATGGTAAAATGCCTCAAAAAATGTCCATCCTTCATGTCTTCTTACCACCTCCCCACTGTGTATTTCATGCCATTGCTTACACAATGAGGAGATAACATTAAATATATATAAGGCCTAAAGAATAAAATACAGCAAGCACCTGTATTTTGCCACTCAGTTTAAGGAACAGAACATTACAGTAAATGTGAAGTTTATTCTTTAACCCTCCATTCCTTTCCCTTACTCAGTAGGAAGTAAATGCTACTCTTTTATTCCCAGCTTTGTTGATTATAATCGACATGTAACGTTGTGTAAGGTTAAGGTGTACAACATGATTGGGTATACACATGTATTGTGAAATGATTACAGGAAGGTTACTTAAACCTCAGTTACCTCACATAGCTACCTCTGTGTGTGTGTGTGTGTGTGTGTGTGTTGAGAAAATTTAACATCTATTCTCCTAGCAACCTTCATGTATACAGTAGAGTATTGCTAGCATTAGTCACTATACTGTGTGTTAGATCCCCAGAACTTATTCATCTTCTAACTGGAAATTTGTACCTTTGACTAGCATCTCCCCATTTTCCCCACCCCCTAGCAACCTCCAACCTATTCTCTATTTCCATGAGTTCAGGTTTTGTTCTTGTTTGTTTGTTTGTTTGTTTTAGATTTCACATATAAGTGAGGTCATCTAGTATTTGTTTTTGTCTGACTTATTTCACTTACTCAAGGTTCATCTATGTTGTCGAAATAGCAGGATTTCCTCCTTTCTCATGGCTGAGAACTATTCATATGTATGTGTATAAATATATATATATATATATATATATACACACATAGACATAAAATTTCATGTATAAAGACAACGGAAAGCCCAGTTTTAAATATGTAAGATCTTATATCCAAGCCATTTATATTTAGTTCTCCTTTATGGAGGGGAAACAAACTATAGTTTTCAGTAATAAGGATTCAATAGTGATTATAATCTATAATGATTATAAACTAAAAAGTAACTTTTTTAAAATTGCTGTATTCATTTGTATGTCCAGCTATAGAGCATCCATATCATTGGCTTAGAGTGCAGTCTGCAGTACCCTGTTTG
>VMDR010022274.1:0-16299 GCA_007922815.1 Macrotus californicus
TTCCAAGTCATGAAAGGCAAGGATCTACATCCAAGATTACTCTATCCAGCCAAGCTATCCTTTAGAATGGAAGGGTGGATAAAGTGCTTCCCAGATAAGGTCAAGTTCAAGGAGTTCATCGTCACCAAGCCCTTATTATATGAAATGTTAAAGGGACTTATCTAAGAAAAAGAAGATCAAAAATAGGAACAGTAAAATGACAACAAACTCACAGCTATTAACAACTGAACCTAAAACAGAACAAAAACAAACTAAGCAAACAACTAGAACAGGAACAGAATCACAGAAATGGAGATCACACAGTTATCATCAGAGGAGTGCATGGGGAGAGAGAGGCATAGGTACAGGGAATAAGAAGCATAAATGGTAGGTAGCAGATAGGGGGAGGTTAAGAATAGTATGGGAAATGTAGAAGCTAAAGAACTTATATATATGACCCATGGACATGAACTAAAGAGGGAGAGTGTGGGGGGAAAGGGGTGTGCAGGGCGGAGGGAAATAAAGGGGGGAAAATGGGACAATTGTAATAGCATAATCAATAAAATATATTTAAAAAAGTGAGAGAGTAAAGATAGTGTAAGGGACTCATGGGACACCAAGTTAGCCAACATTCACATTACAGGGGTCCCAAACAATGCAGAGAGAGAAAAAGAGGCAGAAAACATATATGAAGAAATAATGGATGAAAATTTCCCTATCCTGGGCAAGAAAACAAACACCCAGATGCAGGAAGCCCAGAGAATTCCAAAACAGATGAACCCAGAGACTCACACCAAGACACATTAAAAAGTCAAAAGTTAAAGATTGAAAGAGAATCAGTTACAAAGCCAATGTGAAGGGTAAAAGATAAAAAAAAAGTCAAAATAACTACAATAATTATTTAAGGAATAAGCAAAATAAAAAGCTGTAAATTATGACATCAAATACATAAGATGAGCAGGGGATAGTGAAAACTATAGAGTGTTATAATGTATATAGACTTAAGTCCCTATCAAGTTAAAAATAGATTGTTTACATAAGCCTCATGGTAACCACCAAAAAAAAAACCTATAGTAGATACACAAAAGATAAAGAAATCTAAGCCTACTACTAGAGATATTCATCAAGTCACAAAGGAGAAGAACAAGGGAAGGGAAAGAACAAATTACAAAACAGGAAGTAATTAACAAAATAGCAGTAAATACATACGCATTGATAATTACTTTAAATATAGACTAAATTCTCTAATCAAAAGACACAGAATGGCTAAAAAACTTTTTTTTAAAGACCCATCTATATGCTGTCTACAAGAGAATCACTTCAAATATAAGGACACAAAAACTAAAAGTGAGAGAATGGAAAAAATATTCCATGCAAATGGAAACTAAAAGAAGTAGCTATACTTACAGCAGACAAAATAAACTTTAAGACAAAGACTGTAACAAAACAAAGAAAGTCATTATATGATTATAAAAAAGTCAATCCAACAAGAAAATGTAACACTTGTAAATATTTATGCTCATAAATATATAGAGCAAACAGTGACGGGCCTCAAGGCAGCAATAGAATAACAGAAGGGACCGTTAATACCCCACAATGAATAGACCATCCAGACAGTAAATTAATAAAGAAACATTGTATTTAAACTACAAGTTAGACCAGATGAACTTAACAGACATTCAGTAAACATTCCATCCAAAAGCAACAGAATACACATTCTTCTTAAGCACACATAAAACATTTCCCTGGATAGTTCACAATGTTAGGCCACTGCACAAATGTAAAAAGAATAAAATCATTTAAGCAACTGTCTAATCACAATGATATGAAACTAGGAATCAATTATAAGAAAACTGAAGAAAATCAAAATACATGGAGATTACCATATTTTTGCCACATATAAGGCACACCCACGTTTTAGCTGATTCCCATGCTTAACATGTATCCTTATTTTTCCCTCAAAAATTTGGGCAAAAATGTGTGCATTATACACAGCAAAATCCAGTAAACATGCTACTGAACAACCAATGTGTCAAAGAAGAAATGAAAAGAGAAATCACCACATACCCTGGAACAAATGAAAACCCAAATACAACATACCAAAATGTACTGGAGGCTGCAAAAGCAGCTCTAACAGGGAAGTTGACAGTGATAAATGACTACATCCACGAAGAAGAAAAACATCAAACAACCTAACCTTACTCCTCAAGGAACTAATAAAAGAAAAACAAAGACCAAAGTTAGTTAAAAGAAGAAAATAACAAAGAGCAGAGAAGTGAATGAAATAGAAATGTTGAAGACCAGGGAAAAGATCAGCAAAACCAAGAGCTGTACTTATAAAAAATAAAAATAAAGAAACCTTTAGCTGAACTGAGAGGGAGGAAGGGAAAGAAACAGAGAGAGAGAGAGAGAGAACCCAAATAAATAAGATCAGAAGTGAAAGGGATGTACAACTGAAAAACAGAAATACAAAGGACCATAAGACTACTATGAACAATTAATCTAAAAAAAATTGGATAATCTAAAAAAAAATGAATAAATTCCTAGAAAAAATACAATCTTCCAAGACTGAATCATGAAATAGAAAATCTGATCAATTACTAGTAAAAAGATGGAGTCAATAATCAAAAACAGCTAAACAAAAGTCCAGGAGCAAATGGCTTCACAGGTGAAGTCTACCAAACACTTAAAAAATGAACACCAATCCTTTTCAATCTTTTTCAAAGAATAAGAGGGAAAACTTCCAAACTCATTTTACAAGGCCACCAATATTCTGATACACAAACCAGATAAAAACACAAGAAAAAAAATTACAAGCCAACATTCCTGATGAACACAGATGCAAAAATCCTCAACAAAGTATCAGCAAACTAAATTCAACAATACATTAAAAAGATCATACACCATGATCCAGTGGAGTTTATTCCAGGCATTCAAGGATGGTTCAACACCTGCAGATCGATAGAATATACCATGTTAACAAAATGAAGGATAAAAATCCTATCATCTCAACAGATGCAGAAAAAAGCTGACAAATTTCAACATCCATTTATGATAAAAACAACTCTCAACGAAGTATAGAAGGAACATATCTCAATATAATGAAGATCATACATGACAGGCCCACAGCTAGCATCATACTCATGAGCAAAAATCTGAAAGCTTTTCTTCTAAGATCAGGGACAAGATGCCCATTCTCATGACTTTTATCACCATAGTACTGGACATCTTGGTGAGAGCAATTAGACGAAAAAATAAAATTCACCCACATTATAAAGGACAAAGTGACACTGTCACTATCTGCAGATGATGTGATATTATACATAAAACCTTAAAGACTCCACCACAAAACTATTAGAACTCATAAACAAATTCAGTGATGTTTCAAGGTACAAAAATCAATATACAAAAATCAGTTGTGATTCTGTATACTAATAAAATATCAGTAAAAGAAATTAGGAAAACAATACCATTTACAATTGCATTAAAAAATAATAAAATACCTAAAAATAAATGTAACCAAGGAGGTAAAAGATCTGTACACTGAAACCTATAAGACAATGCTGAAAGAAATTGAAGACACAAATAGAAAGATATTCCATGCTTATGGATTGGAAGATTTAACATTGTGAAAATGTCCATACTACCCAAAGCACTCTACAAATTCAATGCAAGTCCTTTCAAAATTCCAATGGCATTTTTCACAGAAATATAACAAACACTTGTAAAATGTGAATGGAATCACAACACCCTAAAGAGCCAAAGCAATCCTGCAAAAGAACAAAGAGAAAAGCATCTCATTTCCTGACTTCAAATTAGGTTACAAGGCTACAGTGCTGCTGGTGGGAATGTAAACTGACGCAGCCTCTATGAAACAGGAGTATGAAGGTTTCTCAAAGCATTAAAAATAGAACATATGATCCAGCAATTCCACTTCCAGGTATTTGTACAAAGAAAATGAAAGCACTACCTTGAAAAGGTATTTGCACCCTCCTGTTCACTGCCACATTATTTACAATAGCCAAGACATGGAAGCACCCAAGGGTTCACTGACGAATGAATGGATAAAGAAAGTGTGTGTGTGTACATATATGTACACATGTGTGTGTGTGATGAATGAGGGTGTGTATGCATGTACATATGTATGTCTATGGAATATTATTTAGCCATAAAAGAAGAAAACCCTTTCATCTGTGAAAACATGGATGGACCTTGAAGTCAGTGCACTCAGTGAAATAAGACAGATGTGGTATTTTTGTTTCATTCATACTCACTGATCTGGGCTGTCAAAATTTCACCTAACTACACAGTTTGTCTACTTCACTAGAAATAACTGCATGTTAAATACTAGTCATGCTTTCACTAAATTCCTTCTTTTGGGAAGTTTCAAGGGTATAGTCAGCTCTTAGAGCAGTAGCTTTCCAAGTATGATCCCCAGACCACTAGAAATTCAAATTCTTGAACCCTATACCATAATTAATGAATCAGACTCTGAGGGTGGGGTCCAGCAATATGAGATTTAACAAGCCCTTCCCATTCTGACACACTACAGCCTAAGAAGGACTGTTTTACAAGGATCAGGAGTCCTAATTCCCTCCCTGCTCTACTGATTCTAAGAGTTATATATATCTGTTGTGTTCTCAAAAACCTCCAAGAATCTCTGTAAAGTTAGTAAATAAATAATCTTTTGTCAGAAGAGGCAGTGGTCTTTGCACATGGTTCTTTACAGCACCTGATGAGAACATGCTGGTAGTATGTTCTTTGCCAATGAGACTATCTTCAAGAGGCCTCAAGAATTTTGCCCTAATTTACTGAATTAGTGGTTACTTCTTTAGCAGAGGCAGCCACATGATCTGTTCATGCTCTCAAGGACGGTAGATGACATCACCAGAATCTTCCCAATATAAGAGAGAGGGGATTATCTGATCGGATAAGCCCTTTCTAAGTATGTGCATTCACCACATGAAAATAATGTAGTTATCACACAATGTAAATAAGTGACAGAGAAAGAACCATTTAAATGGCACTGCTGGGATTTCCAATCAGACATGTTACCTTGAACACACATTGTTAGCCCCACTATGCTCCCACACTCTAATAAAAAACCCTTCAAAGCACATTTGTTTTTGTCTTTTAGGCATAATTCCAGAGGGACAAAGAGAAAGAAGAGGAGACAAATGCAAGAACATTTTGATAGCTAAAAAGCAGATAGAAGTTGGGCACTAATTTACAGCAGATCCAAAAAGGCTGAATTTGGTCTCAATGGGGAAAATTGAAAAACAACCCAATTTCTATGGCACACCACCTAAGAGTCCAGAATTAAGAGGATTTAGTATTTTTGGAAGTCAAAGTGACAGCAGAGCTTCGAACAGCAGGACTGGTTGGAAACATGCTTTGAAAGAACTGGACTCTGGAACTCCTATACTTTGCACAGGAGACTGGATGGGAAAACACAAGCTCCTAGACTGATCTGAGCGAGATGAGGCATCACTGACGAGAGAGAGTGAGTACCTAGCAATAACTGAGGACCGAACGGAAGTCCCCAGGTTTCGTCTCCACTTTGGGTTCTGCACTGCTCACAGCCAGCATTCTAGGAAGGAGAGTCTTCTCCGGAGAATCTGACCAGCTTAAGAGAAAACGGGCTAAAACACTGTTTCTCAAAGTGTGGTCCAGGAACCCCTCTGATTTCCTAGATCTTCTCAGAAGGTGAGCAAGTTCTAATTTATTTTTAAAATAACGCTAAAATGTTATTTGCCATTTTCAATCTCACCCTCTCAGAAGTATAGACTGAAGTGTTACATACTATAAAGTTTTGAAAGCAGAAACAAATATGGGTCCATCTGTCTTCTATTAAGCTAGATTCATACAAATGTAAAACAATGTCACTCTCCCAGTTTTTTGTTTTGAAAACATCATTTTTAATAAAATATATTATCTATATTAAAATGCAACATGTTTACTCCATTATTTTTTTTAAATTCAGTTTTAATTTCTACTACAATAAATAACAACAGATGTAACCCACATAAACAAGAGTTCTTTGGGTCCTTAATCGTTTTCATCATATCAACGGGTCCTTGGACCAAAACACCTGAAGCCAAAACGCTAACACTAACGGCCCCCGGGGGCTCTGCCAGTGACAGTACCGGCCCAGGTCCCCCACAGTGAGGACCACAGGCAACAGTCCCCACCAATGCACACAGAGCTTCCGATTTGCCTTTTTTTTTTCCAGAAAGAAAACCCTTTTTATTTTAAAATAAAATAAAGGTACCAAAAAGCTCACATAAAACAAATACTAAGGTTCCTGACTTATTCTGAGGCTAACACCTTTGAAACCATCATGCAGATTAAGAAACAGAACTTTGCCGGTTACCCCAGGAGCCCCTCCACCTGTCCCATAGATACTGTAGGGTTTTTACTTTTTGTTGTCACAAAATATAGACAACATAAAATTTATTATTCTAGTCATTTTTAGGTGCAAAGGTCAGTTTGGCCCTGTTTATAAATTTGATGTTTTGAAGTCTTTACAATCTACAGGTCCCCCGACCCCTTTCTTTTCCTTAACCCAGGCAGTTGAGCCTGTAGTGCCTCACAGCCTGGGTGCTGCCAATTCCTACTCCTGGTACAATTCAACACCTTCCTCTGTCCTCAGTATATCCTGCAAACCAGCAACCGGATCCAAAGGTGACTCCAGAGACCTGATCAGGCCCGAGTCCGATCCAATCTCCTTTTTAATGCCCCCTGTTATGTATATAAAGACAGCCCAGGATCACCAAAGATTTCAGGACAGCACCTAATATGATAAGGATCCAAAAATTATCGCAACCTGGAGAAAGAGAGTAGATAAAGAAAACTGCTATTATTAATAAGTTCAGAGACATGGAAGAAAACGCCTGCAGCCAGGAAACAAGTATCAGATGTGAATAAGAACTTCAGAAAATTAAAAGGTATTCTTGGAAATTTAAAATAAGTAGATAAAATTAAAAACTAATTTGAAGATAAAATTGGGGAATTCTCCCAAAAAAGAAGAGGGAAGAAAAGAAAGAGAAATTGAGGGTGCACCAATGGATGAAAACAAGCCCCCAGAAAGCAGGGCATTATAAAATCCTGCACCGCCGAGGGCAAAGGGAAGGCACCGCAGTTAGTTCAAACTTCTTAATGGCAACACTGGAAGACTTCAGGCAATGAAGCAATTCCTTCAAAATTCTAAGGGAAAATGATTTCTAACCTATATTCTAGACTCAGTCAATTTAGTAAAGAGGAAAAATTAATGATATTTCCAAATAATAAAGGTCTCAAAATGTTTATCTTCCATGCACCTTTTCTCTGGAAGTTACTGGAAGATGTGCTTTACCAAATGAGGTCATGAAGCAAGGAAAGGAAGACATGAGTTCCATGGGACAGGGGATCCAGCAGAGAGGAAAGGCAAAGTCAAGCTACATGATACTGAGGGAGCACCCCAAAATAACGATTGCACAGCAGGTCTAGAAAACGACGAGAACAATGAGTCAAGATTGCAGCAGACCAGGAGACTAGAAAGATCTGTTAAAGACAGGAAAGTGAGGAATTGCTCAGTGTTTCTGCACATACTAACAGGGTATTTGCACAACTGGGAAGGGCTTGAGATTAGTGATTAAGAACTAGGGCTTGGGCTAGTGATTAGTAGTTAAGAACATGGGAAACTAAACAAATGAACAAAGAGTACAATGATCAATTCCAAGGAAAACAAAATATTGTGCAGAAAAAGAAAAGCAATCAACAAATACTATACAGCTCAACTGTGAATTGTATGTTTACAAACACAATAATGTAACTGCTGATGATGGTATCAGTACATTAGGGGATGGTGCCTGCATGTAATGGATGGTAAAGGAAAGGTAAATCTGCAGCTTCCTTAGTGGGAAGTTGATATAGAACGGCTAATTCTGAAAAATCAAGAAACACGTTAATTAGAGAGATCTGATCAAATGAATCAGAGCTTAAAGTGATTCCCTCCGAGGAACAGGAAATTACTCTCCAAATTGTATTAATGTACAAGTGTTATGAAAACTAAATTTAAATACTAAGCTGTAAAAAGGACACTGCAGCACTGTGATCAGTATCTACCATTTCAAAGACGGCAGAACACGTTTTATGCCATCATGGCTTTCTCTTCACCTGCTTTCACAGTTCTCACTCACAAGACTAACACTCTGTGGAAAACTGAAAAGCAAAGCAAAACCACTGTGGAAGGCAGCACTCCCAAGTATTCTGTGGGAACACACCCCCCAGCTCCTGCCCTCCCTCACTACGGATCAAAGGTCACGGGCTGGGACTACCAGCCTTAGGACCGACATCACGTGTACACATCAAGATAATGGCCATGGCAGACCACGGAGCAGGGGCCAAGAGCGTAAAACCTGCCAACTGTGGGGCAGCAAGGGCCACAGGGGTTAATCTGGGCTCGGCACAGCAGCACCACAGGGAAAGGTGTGACTAAAGTGAGCCGGAGTCTGGGAAGCCATGGGGAAGTTGCACGTGGCTTGTCAGTTACCTGACAGCCTAAGGGCACACACCTTTACTTCTAACTGACCCCGTAAGTAAGGAGAGGACAGCACGGACGTGAATACCGCCATCTACCCAGCAGCACTGCTCTGAGAACAAGCTTTCACTCTGAGATGTGCTCAGGGATACAGATCAGAGTTCACGCTCTGTGAATAAACCAGAAATCACACGGCTCATAACTCATATGTTTTCCCTCAAGATAAACAGATAAAATTCATCTTGAAAATAGGACTTGAAAAGTAAGGCTCAGAAAGCACATTATTAAAACTAGAAAATGCTAGCGTACAACACGTAATGCTTCCAGCACTAGGACTCCAGACACAATGTGCCAGAAGCATTCCTATCAGGAATGGGGATAACATTTACTTAGCACCTACCATGTGCCAGGCACTCATACTTGCACATTAATGCTATTTTATTCAATCCTCACAATTCTAAGAATTGTTAGTCTCTATTACAGATGAGAAAACAGGCTCAAAGAATGGATGTAATTGGCCCAAAACCACGGCCAATTAGTTACAGATTTGGGCCTTGAAACCAGGGTTTTGTGGCTCCAAAAGCCGTACCTTCCCACTAACCTGACTGTAAAAGATGTGACACACTCTGCTGGGACCGGGGCTTAAACACGCATGAACGGACACTGATAATTAGTGACATCATCACCTCTCGGAAGGTGAGAAGTTAGTCTACGAGGTCACTCAATTCCGGTAAGACACACACGAACGCGATCCCTGTCATTCCTGGCAAGTGTGGGAGGCATTAATTTCAAAGGCGCCCACACATCCTTAGATGAATAAGGAGTCAGCTGAAATAATTCAAGGACGAGGCCTAGACTCCTATCGCTTTCAGGGAGGAGGGAACAGCCCCATAATGACGAAGTCTGACCACCACACCGGCACCATTTGCTCGAGGCCTTTGTCACTCAGAAACTTTCAGAGAAAGAAACTAATACTAAACATTTCTATCTAGACTAAACTAAAAGTAATTCTAGTTACTGTTTTACATAATTGAGAGGCTTCTACTTAAAAGACTAAGCAGTCAGTTTGGCTGTGTGGTAACTGTCACACTAGATGACACATGACCTGTTACAAGACCATTAAACTGACACCGTGCCCACTAGTGCAGCCGGAAGGAAACTGCTCTCCAGACGCTGTGCCCTGAGCTGTATTCTCACCCAAAATTTAAAAATCTACCCCTACCGTGACCATTCTCCTTTTCTCTTTTATCAACTCCACTGAGGTGTAACTTAAGTCTTTTAAAGTGTAGAGTTTGATTAACTTTTCAGGCATATATACCCACGAAGCCGTCCTGCAATCAAGACACAAATTATTTCCATCACCCCGACAGGTCTCCCAACGCTGCTCTGTATTCTCTCCCTCCAACCACCCTGGGCCCAGGCAACCACATGTATGTTTTCTGTCATTTTACATCCATTTGCACTTTCTAAAATTTTATGTAATACAGGCATATAGTATGAACTCAAATTTTGAATCTGGCTTCCTTCACTAAGCTTATTTTGAAATTCACCCAGGTGTATCAGTAATTAGTTCTTTGTATTGATGAGAAGTATTACATTGTACAGATAGGCTACTTTTTGTTTATCCATTCTCTTATTAATGTGTATGTGACTGCTTACAATTTCAGCTATTATAAATAAAGCAGCTGTGACAAACATTGTACAAATTTTTGTGTGGACATATATTGTGATCATATTGGGAAAATATCTAGGAGTACAATGGCTTAGTTGTATGACAGATACATATTTAACTTTTAAAGATACTACTGAACAGTTTTTCAAAGAATTTTTAACATTTACATTCTCACCAGCAGCATATGAGTGTTTTGATTGCTCCATGTCCTCAACAACAATTGGTTTTAACTTTCTTTTCCAATTTAGCCATCCTAATGGGAATATAATTGTACCGCACTGTGGTTTTAATTTGGGTTTTCCTGATCACTAAAGCTACTGAGCATTTTCTCATGTTTCTATGGTTATTCATTTATCTCCTTTTGTGAAATCAAATTACAATCCTCTTGTCTAATCAAATCTTTTGGCCATTTTATTTAATTGTCTTATTACATAGTTGTAACAGCTTGTCTTATTTACATACATGGTCTGGATACAAGTTTTTTCATAGATGTATAAATAATATCAAATAGTTTCTTCTACTCTGATACTTGCCTTTCCATTTTCCTGTGTCTTCCAAAAAGCAAAAATTCTTGATTTTAATAAAACCCAACTTACCAATTTTTTTTCTGTATAATTTTTGCTTTTTGTGTCCTAGGTAATCTTTGCTTATCAAGGTCACAATGTTTTTTCCTATACTTTCTTCTAGAAGTTTCTTAGTTTTTATACTTATATCTTATACACTTCAAATTAAATTTCATGTATGGTATGAAGCAGGAGTCAAGGTCCACTTTTCTATCCCTGACTATACAGTTGTTCTAGCATCATTTGCTGGAGGCCTTTCCTTCCTTCAGTGAATTGCCTTGGTAATCAACTGATCATCCCTGAGTGGGTTTTCTCTTCAGTCCCACTCATCTGTGTGTCCAGCCTTCCGCCAATACCATACTGTACTGATTATTGTCACATGACGGCTGGTCCCGAGGGCAGGTAGTAATCTCTCCAATTTTGTTCTTCTTACATAAAACCGATCTGACTAATCTAGGTTGTTTACACTTCCATATAAATTTTAAATCAGCCTATTAATTCTACACTTTAAAACAACCTTAAATTTTTATTGGGATTGTACTGAATCTATATATGGGTCAATTTAAGAAAACTAACATCTTAATAATACTGAGTCTTTCAATCCAAGAACATAGTAAATTTCTGTATTCATTTAGAGCTCTAATTTCTCTCAGCCATCAATATTCTATAGTTTTCAATGTAGATATACTTTGTTAAATTTATTTCTAAATATTTCGTATCTTTTGGCACTGTTGTAAATGGAAATTTTCCCAGTTTTCCTATCGTTTACTGCCATACCAGAACTTTCCCTTTCTTTTTTGTACAATGTACTTCATGGAAGAAGGAAATTTCTAAAACAGAATCATTATTTCATAAACATATTACAGTATATGATGTCACAGTTCAACTGGTTTTATTTTTTTAATGCAGTAAACATTTCTCCAGTGTCCACTACGTGGACAAGATGCAAGATGCATGTGGACATGCCAAATCTAGCAGGCATGCATACTTTCATAGAAATGGCCTCTGAGCACCACAGCACGCTACTCTGACCATTACTACATTTTAACTCATTCCCCTGGCATGGGCTCCATGATTAGCCAAACATAAGACTAGAATGCCGGCTAGTGTGGAAAGCGAGGGTCTGGGAGTACAGAGCATTCTCTCAAACTCTCCTTTAACCTCAACTTTATCATAGCCCTCTTCTAAAGTTTTATTTGTTGTCATTTATGATTTTTAAAGCAGGTAATTTGAATATTTTATTTCACTATCCAGAAAAACCTTCATTGACATTAATATTGATGGAGCTTTTGTTAACCTTCGGTTTACTTTTTCTTCAAGGAAATAACCTTAAACATTGGAAAGATTCCCAATTCCCATCTAAGGTAATCATCACCCACCCACCTCAGTTCTGTCAAAATCAACTTCCTTATGTCATGTGCCAGACATAGGGCAAGGCAAGGAAAAATAAAGAAGACCCTTAATCTAAATACACAATCCAATGGAGACAGGTAAAGACGAAACTAATACAAGATATTTTCCTCACAGCAATCTGGGAGACCTTTTCTCTTACATCAACTTTTTATTGCAAGCAGTGCTAAAAATGTCACAAATAATACCTAATGCTCTTCACATCATAGCAACCCAGCCACCATAGCAACCACAGAGACCACTATTATCACGAAAATGGATATCACCCATAAGTCCCCAAACTGAAGCATAAACATTAATATAAAAAATAATTCTGATGCGTGGGGGGGAGAAAGCTTTACTGGAGGCTATAGAGAAGCAGCCTTGAAGAGTAAGATTTCAATAAGCAGGAAAAATTCTGTCAAGAAATGTAAGGGCTCCAAGGCTGAAGAAATATATTGATTTAGTAAGCCAATAAATATTTACTGTGCAGCTGGGTCAAACAATGTGTTAAGCACTACAGTAATAATAGTGAACCAGACACTTAAACTTATATTTCACTGTTCAGAACTTAGTCGCATGGCCACACCTAGCTGCAAGGCAGTTTGGGAAATGTAGTTCTTATTGCAGAAGTCCATGTGTCAAACTAAAAATAGAGGGCTCTACTATCATGAAAGAAGGAGCTGGACTTCAAAGAACCAGAAATCTCTGCTATCTAGGAAATATATCTAAGACAAAAATAAGGCAAGAGAAATTTCTAGGATGGTGGTAAAAGAAAGCCTTAGTTTGGAAACTGTGCTGAACACTAACAAGCATTCAGCCCAGGATGAAGCAGGTGGAACATGGGAGGCGTGCAGGGAGGGACAAGCAGGAAAGGTATGTCAAATGAAAACTGACAGACCATGGTACTGGGAGTTTTACAGTTCTGTTAAAAAATTATGGGATAGAATCTTGAGGAATACATTATTAACTCCAGAAAATCTCTAAAAATGGGAATGGGAGAAAACATAGTTATTGAATACAACATGCTTCCACTGTTGTAGCTCGTCTTCAAGGATGGCTTTCTACACTATCTGTTCATTATACTGCCTTCCTCCAGTGACTCACTCTCTCACTGTCCATAAAGACAAATTCAAATCTCCTCTGCTCTCAGGCCCGAGAACCGTTCCTGTGAAACACAATCATCAGGAAGCATCAGGGCCTCCGCCTTCTGGTCTCTGCAGGAAGAGAATGGAATGCTCACTTCAGGAACTACCAGCTATTAAACAGAGCTGACCTAATCACACGTACACTGATCAACCCTTTGCAACTTTCCACTTCTCTGACTCTACCGGGCCCTCACTATACCTCCTCCCTCGCTCTCCTTTTAAAAAACTCGATCATTTCAGCGCCCCTATTGTCAGTAGTTCCTAAATAAAACCTATTTTCACTTCTTTAAAAAAATTTAAAAAAAGAAATCCCTCCTCTACTCTCCTCAAATCCTACAGCCCATCTACCTAGAAAGGAATTCCTCAGATCCTACAGAGAAAATGACAGTCACCATTGGAGGGTGACAGTCATGAATTTAGGATAAAACCAATCTGCCCTTCTATATGACTGTCTAACACAGCCTGTACCTTTTCTGGTACCTTCACAGAGACAGCCAAAACTCAACCATGTATATTTATGGTTTTGCACCAGAGAGATGTGATGAAAACACAAAGGGGTAAGGGAGTGTAGGGTGTTTCCAAAGAGTGTTATCGAACTAACATGGTATCACTAATAGAGTGAATCACGTTTTACTGAATGTCGAGACAATCAGGGTTCCTTTGACCTATATTGCGAAAAAGGGCAGAAGGGATACGGCATGAGCACAAAAGTGTATTTTTGTCCATCCCCAGGAAGCATGAATTGTTTCTGATCCTCCTTCCTGACAGCCACTGAAAGAAGGCACTCTCCATGTCAGCAGCTGCATATGAAGTCCACGGGCTGTGCTGATCTAATCCAGTACAGACACTGTATCTGAAAGAGCAGCTGTGGTCAGGAAATTGCTTGGCTAAATGCATGTAACAGTTCACCAGCACCTACCAAGAGTTTATCAGTCCTTTGCAGGGGCAATCTCAGCTAAATGGAAATAAGATGGGAAGAACTACCCCTAAGCCATAGGCCTTTGAGACAGACATTAATCTCTACCATTCTACTAGGATACAGTACTGCTTCTGATTCACTATATGCATGGAACTTTCTGTAATTTCCACTTATCCTGTTCTACCATGATGGCTCTTTCTCCATAGGTCTGTGAAGTCAACGAACCAATGGTCCCACTAATTACTAAGCATCCCCATGCTGATTACACATTTCAGGAACCAGGAAAATAACCAGAGGGTGACTAGTCCCAGCTGTGAGAAAGACTTGGGCTGGGACACCATTTATCAACTGGCCTCCAAGTGCCCCGTTTTCACATGGGAGCCATCATGGCTTCTTGGGTCCGCTGGTAGCAACGTTAACTTGACTCTGTTCCCACTAATCCTTGAAAAATCTGGTTAGATCCCTTTCTCCAGTATACTATTACTTGAACAAATGTTCTTAGATTACTTTCAGAAGGAACAAGAAATTGCTCTATGTATGTGCGTTATATTATTGCTGAGGTCTTCATCAAGGGAATACAACTTCTCCTTCAGTTGATGAACTCTGGGTCTGAGAACAAGTCCAGGACTGGGAACTGAGTGGGGGTTATGATTTTCCATTTTGGTAGACAGAATGCCTGCCCTCTCCTAAGGATGTGCACTCCCTAATCCCTAGATCCTAAGAGTTGTACCTTACATAGCTAACGGGATTTTGCAGACGTAATTATGTTATGAACCTTCATAAAGGAAACTTAACTTGGGTTATCAGAGTGGACCAAATCTAATCACTGGGGCCCTTATAAGCAGATAATTTTTTTTTCTGGAATCAGAAGCAGAAGAAAGGGAAGTTGGAGTGATTCAAAGCATGAGAGGGACTCAGCTTCCATGTTGCACATGGACACATGAAAAACAATGTAGGCAGCTTCTAGAAGTAAAGTCTGGGCCACATATGACATTCAGCAAGAAAAAGAGGAATCAGTCCTATGAGCTTGGAAGTGGATTTATTCCCAGGACCTCCAGAAACAAACAGAGACAGCCCTGCCAACACCTTGACCTTGGCCTTGTGAGACTAAACAGAGGAACCAACTAAGCCAGGCTACATCCAGTTGATCTATAGGACTCTGAGATAAAAAGTAGGTGTGTTTTAAATATTTTTTAAATTTATTTCTAAAGAGAGGGAAAGAGAGGAAGAAAGAGAGGGAGAAAAATATCAATGTGTGGTTGCCTCTCACATGCCCCCTACTGGGGACCTGACCACAACCCAGGCATGTGCCCTGACCAGAATTGAACCAGCGACCCTTCCGTTCACAGGCCGGCACTCAATCCACTGCACCACACGAGCCAACAGGTGTTGTTTTAATATGCTAAGTTTGTGGTGACTGTAACAGAAGCCATAGAGCTAAGTAACGATGTCTTTAGCCCATATGCTCTTGACCTTTTTTTGATTATATGGTTGACCCTTGAACTACAAGGGTTTTAAACCGTGCAGGTGCACTTATCAGCAAATTTTTTCAATAAATACCAAGTCAGCCCTCCATATTCTCAGGTTTCACATTCACAGATTCAAACAACCACAGGCTGAAAACAGTATTTTTGATTTGTGGATTGACTGTATATTCTGTTCTATGTCATTTTACATAAGGGACTAGGACATCCTTCTGACTGTATATAGTGTTCCACACTGATGTGGAACAGTGTACATACACAGAAGACTGACTGTATACACTGTTCTACGTCATTTTACATAAGAGACTAGGACATCCTTCTGACTGTGTATAGTGTTCTACACTGATGTGGAACAGTGTACATACACAGAAGACTGACTGTATACACTGTTCTATGTCATTTCACATAAGGGACTAGGACATCCTGCTGACTGTGTATAGTGTTCTACACTGATGTGGAACAGTGTACATACACAGAAGACTGACTGTATACACTGTTCTATGTCATTTCACATAAGGGACTAGGACATCCTGCTGACTGTGTATAGTGTTCTACACTGATGTGGAACAGTGTACATACACAGAAGACTGACTGTATACACTGTTCTACGTCATTTTACATAAG
>VMDR010022275.1:0-16296 GCA_007922815.1 Macrotus californicus
CAATGTTACAGTTGGCTGGTAGCAGAAAGTAAAAGAATTTGTATCTGAAGTGCTAAATTAACTCCTGAAAGCCTCACCTAATTAATTTTTAAAAAATCAATGTCAACTAGGCAACTCCTGAAAACAATGATCTAAGCCACTCTTATCTGTTAAACTCTGTGAGAACCTAAAAGTGAGAAGCTGAGGCTTAAAGTTAATATCACAAGTTTTCTTTAAAAAATGAAGGTTGTATAAGAGAATATTTGCTTAAAAGACATTGTTAATGAAAAGTTTTAGGACCTTGATTATAAAGAAACTCTTAATTATCTAGAAGGCAATTTAAGTGTCTTCAGACTAATAATCTTTGGCTTAATTTTCAACCTGTTGATTTTATTCGAATTATTTGCAAAACAAAATGTAGTTGATTATTTGAGGATTCTCCTTGTTTACTTACTAAAATTTATTTGTAACCCCCCCCACCCCCCAAATCAATAGGCATGGAGCTTTCGGGGTCATTTGTGGACAGCACAGAGCAGTGAGAAATGCGAGTTGCCCGATGCCGATGTTCCAGCTGAGATCAAACAACATAACATTCTGTTTTCTTCTTCGGCTCTTCTAACTACAAACAAGTGTCCTTTTCATGGTGTATTTAGTCCATGCTTTTCTCATTTCTGTGCTTTGTGTTTGTGATTTTGTTATTTAAAATGCTCCCCGACCCCAAGCATAATGTTGAAATGCTGTCCAGTGTTCCTAAGAAGGGCTGCAACGTGCCTTACAGAGAAAATACAAGCCGGAGATATAAATACTGTTGCCCAGGAGTTCAATGTCAATACCATACATATTAAATAAGGTATTGTTAAACAGAAGCTCAAGGGAAACTTTAAACAGAAATTCACATATCTATTGATTGATCAAAATGCTGTGACCAGAGACTCAAAGGAACTTCTCTAATTCAGTATTTGCATGTGATTTTATCAAACATAAACACCAAAAATAAGAATTGATTGTACAAGTTTCCCGTCTTGTAATTGTAAATAGGAGATTTCTGGTCTTTGAGATTTATTTTGCTTTTTAATACCTTTATGTATTCATTAAATATTGAATTAAAGAGTAAGTCTTTGCAAATTAAATTAAAATTTCCAATCAATTCAAATTAAGATTGTGAGAGCTACTTATCATCCTTTTTAGACTGGACATTCATTGCTTACAAATCTGTTTTCTTTTTCCTGAGTATTTCTTGTGTTATTAATATCTTTCTCTTCACCTGTCTGGTCTCTCTCTCTGTCTCATCTGGACTCACCATGGCAGGGACCTCCCAATGTCCTCACCTGTCCTACGCTTGTCCTCTTCAACATACACTCCAAGTAGCAGCCAGAACGGTCTGGCTGAAATGCACATCTGACCTTGCCACTTTGTGTGTACAAAACCCCATCGATGGTTCCACTTTGAACGAAGTCTAAGCTCATTGCCTCAACCCCTAAATGCCTCTGGGTCTGGCTGCTCCTTGTGTCTTCAGTCGTTCCTCGCCCTCCTTTGCCCTTGCTCGCCCAGCTTCACTCAACCTACCTGTGTGCTCCCAGTTATTACAAAAAGGCAAGCATTCCTATTTTATCGTATCAATGCAGGTGGTCAGTTAGGTCTAAAATGTTTCTAGACCTAGTTTTTCTGTACACTTCTCATGCTAGGTCTCCATGGAGACAACAGCCTTGACCGCTCTACTGAGTGAGACCCTGCCCAGCCCCTTCCACCTGTCCCCACACCCGCACTAATTTTTATCACATCTCCAGTGACAGGTCATGGCCGGAGTGCACTGAAAATTCTACTTAAGGAAGGCTGCAGCTAATACTTTTTAGATTTGGAGTCAATTTTAAAATTAAAGACTTTCTTCCCTTTATTTAGCCTGAGGATATTTTTTAATAACACATCTGCATCTAGAATCTACTTCATTTTAAAATGATCTATTCTTTATTGGTCCTTTTTCTTGTGATCTGAAACCATTTTTTATAAAGATCGAAGTAAAATATTTTTCCATCTTTTACTCAGATGTATTGAATTCGGAAAGTATTCCTCCTGACTGGATAGAACTCATGGTACATATACGCACAGAGAGGAAAAGAGATACTGGGTTGTTATATTCTCACCGCTGCTGAGCGCGTGAATCCAACTATGCCATGCTTTGAAGCACAGTAAACAGGCTGTTGTGCAACTGGCATGAGTCCTAAAACAAACACAAAATTTAAACAATTTTATTAAACAATAAGCAGATGGAACCCAATAATTGCTATGCAAATGAATAATTTGTGCCTGTTCATTTAAAAATGGATCTAGAAAATACACCAAAATAAGCACCAGACAGCTTTGTAAAACTCACTAGTTTTAGCATGGTTCATTCCTTCCATGACCTCTGTCTACTGCACTGTCCAGAATTCATGGCAGGTAAGTTACAGCCTAGAGAGGCAGCCAAGAATGCTATGTAAGGTTTTCTGTCTCCATGACTTTCTGTCAAGAGAAGTCAATGCTATCTAAAACATAAAGAGAATCATATTTCAATCCGGTAAGTTACCATCTAATTTTCAGTTTTTAAGTCTAGATTTTTATGAGTATATATTCTGCATTTTTCAAGACTTCCAAGTGGTTGAAGAGGTTTAAATGGCTTAAGTGGAAGTTAGAAATTATTATTTGTCTTCATTATAAATTAGTATGCATTTCCCTGTCAACAGTCACACCTCGAAGTGTTTAGGAAAATTAAAAGTTAACTCCTTTTCATTCTGATCCATAGGAATGCCTAGATCTTCCTGCCCTATGGCCTTGGAAAAGAAAACCAGAAATAAATATCTATGGTACTGTTTTATTTCCTTGCACAATCACGTACTCAACAACAGAAGTCAAGCAATGTTAGAATTGGTTTAATTTTCTACATATACACAATAGTGACTAATCAAAACTATGATTCATTTCATGGTCTGGGGAAAAAAGCAGCATGTAGCAGTATAGCATTTTTTTCCCTAGCTACTGGCCCCTTTCCCCCTTTAAACAAACAAGGAAAACACATTTTATTGTAGTAACTATTGCTATCAAGCTTGTTCCTCATAATTGTCAAGTAAGACTTTTAACTAGAGCCATTTGTATATTTTGCTTTTTAACTAATTTCTTAAAGTAACTGATTTTCACATTTTGTGAAATTCATGATTTCTGACTCAAGAAACAATGATCCCTGATTACTCTGTTATTATTACCAAATGTCATGCTAGTGACACTCAATTATTCCGCTGAGACATGCTCATCTCCACCCAGCTAACTAGTCCCAGAATACCACCAATCAGCTGAGCGTGTTGTGCCAACGTTCAGCCACAAATGCAGACCTTAATCACTCCCTGGGTGCCTGCCAGGTCTCAATTTACAAACTATGTTTTCTCAAGAGCAGTTTAAATCCTGAGAATGATAGTGCACACATTGTGTGTCCACCTAGTGATCTCAAAGTACGGTTAACAGGTGGTTCTCATCCTGTTTTGTTTTGAAGTCAATTAAAACGTGTAATTTAATTAAGTTCAGCACTATTAGTCAACAGGCAGTCATGATGCCTGCACAGGGTACACAGTTGTACCCTGAGATAAAGGCAGTAAGTAGTGGCTCCAGGCATTGCTGCTTCTTATTCCCTAAGTTAGCCGCTGTTTCACCCTCTCCTCAAACGTTTCTCAGACAAAGGCAGTGTAGTTGTAGGGTGGTGGTCACCAACTGCAGGAAATGCAGAGCGAACCTTCATCAGAGATAAGCTGGTTGACACAGCCATAAAAAGCACAAGGCTGCTGTTCATAAATGTTGTCAAGGATGAATTTGGAATGAATTCTTGTTATGTTATGTTGAGGTACTGAACTTCTGAACCCAAGCAAGTTCAAAGTGTCACAGGACTGCAATAAATCAAATACTGATATGTTGTTTCTGTTTAAGAAGCAAGCACAAGACATATACTTTCCTTTAAAGGTAGAACTGAAATTACAACCAGAACGTGAAGAAATTTGCATTTTTAAAGTGGCACTTGGTTTTCTGAATCCTGTTGTAATGTTCTAATGACATTTTCGCTGCTGTCCTGCCACGGGTTTACTCTTGCACAGTTTCCCATTCTGATATTAGATCAAAGGCTTCATGAATTAATTTTAGATGTGCAGAAATTGAGGTAGAACCGACATACAATAAAAGTTTTGAAATATGTGTACACTCATGAAACCACAACCACAATTAGGATAATGAACATATCTGTCACCCTAAGTTTCCTCATGTCCCCTTGTCATCCCTTCCTTTTGCCTTCTTCCTCCCCCTAGGCTACCACCAATCTGCTGCTTCATGTCACAATAGATTAGTTTGCCTTTTCTGGAAGTTTATATAAATGTAATCATACAGTGAGAACTTTTGTTTGACTTCTTTCACTCAGGATAATTATTTCGAGATTTATTCATATGGTAGTGTGTATCAATAGCTTATTTTTCTTTGTTTTTTTCATGAATACTATTTCACTGTAAGGTTAAACTCATCATTTGTATATACAGTCACCCGTTGATAGATATGTGGGTTCTTTACAGTTAGGGGAATTACATATAAAAAAATTATTTTTCAATTATTTAGGAAAGTTTGAATTAATTTAAATAGCTTTTACCTCTACAGTATATGTAGAATTTTAACTGTTGCTTCTTGTGTTTCCAACAGGTAGGATGGGTTAGTGATCTGCAGTGTTTTTCCCAACTTGCCAATGGACTTTCTTCTTTCTTTTTTTTCCAAGGATCTCTGAACTTTTTATTGTCCTCCTGCCCCACCAAGGGGTGCCCCACTTCTGTTGCTTTAATGCCTCAGAACTTTGGTGTGACTGACCTCCGACACCACTTCACTGTCCACCACTGTGTGAGTGGTGGTCTTCTGGATGGGTTGTAGAGAGTTGCTGTTGTTCAGAGCATCACCAAGATCAAAGCCCTCCCCTTCTTCCAGCAGGCAACGGTGGGTGGTGATCTCAGTCTCTGGCTTGACCTTGAAATTCAGTAGGGCCTCATACTCCTGGGCCTGGTGCGGCCCCTCTGTCTGGGTCTGGGGCAGCTCTGAGTCTAGGTGAGGCAGGATCCTGTTCAGCTATTCCATCTGCATGACATAGCACATCTCCACCTCCCTTGGGCTGTTCTCCAAACTGGCTTCAGATTCCTCATTGAGCCCAGGTTGATCTCTAAGGATGAGACCGAACATCTCAGCTCCATGTCATCTCAGCAGCTCCTATCTCAGCAGTCACTGTGGTGTTCTCCTCAGTCTGCTGGTACCAGTATTTGTCTAGATTCTCTTGGTTCTTTTGAGCCAGCTCGTCATCCTGGACCCAGATGCCTGCCATGGTCTTGCTGAGGTCCTGAGATTTGGAGTCATCCAACTCCACAGTCAACCCAACTTGGCAATCTGGGTTTTTTTACTACCATTTACTTCCTCGCGGTTCATCACAAGGAGCAGCTCCTTTCAGAGCCTCAATCTCTGTCTCCAGCTGCAGCCGAGTGATAATGGGCACCTTTAAGAGCTCATTGATGTCACTCTGCACAGAATGGCACATGTCCAGCTCTGTCTCATACTTAACTCTGAAGTCATCAGCAGCAAGACAGGCACTGTCAGTCTGCAGAAGGATGTCTTGAAATAATGCCCTCAGCCTCTGACCTAGGGTCCCTTCTTTTCCATGTTGCCAGGTTTTGCTCTCCAGTCTCCTATTATTAGCCTCTCACCCTCTGCAGGCAGGAGACCAGGTGGACATTCAATTATTGCATAGTTTCCTTCTCGCTCTGGATGTCTCCTATGCCCACCAGACTCCTGGCCATCCCCAAAGCCAACCCCTCATACCCCAGCCACCCTGCATGCTAGTGGAGTGGGACACAGAGATCTGGGGGCCTGAACCCCCAGTGCCTGCATAGATTCCAGCCAGGTCTGGTGGCTGGGTGACTTCATGTAGTCCAGGGTCAAGTAGTTTGTAGGGAAGCTGGAGCAGGTATTGAAATTTATGTTGTTCAGGAAAGAAGGTGAGAGGCCAAGACTCAGGTTCAAGTAGCTCAACTGACTTTCAGTGTAGAGATTTACTATCTCTACCTCAGTTTGCTGCTTTGAAAAAGTAGGTTAAATGAAGGGAGAAGAGCTCTTTTTCAAGCTTTTTTTGTGACAATGATTTTAGTTGGGATGAAAAACTTTCAGAAATCAAACATTTTCTATTGGATCTCAAGACACATTTTCCCTTCACAGGTATAGGATTATTGCTACTGTGGTTCAGTTTCAATGTTGGTTAACCATACTTGTCACCTTAACCCCACACACCAACACATAATGTTTCTATGTGCTCCGATAAAATGTGTGCTAACGCTGGTAATAAGGGTCAGCACAGAGAGCTGTGCTGAGCATGCCGAGTGTGCACGGTGTGAGTCTGGGGACACCGTTCGTGGGGTAGTTCATATAAACAGCGCCCCTAATGTGTGTGCAGCTTACAGCTTACACAACCACATAGGGCAGCTCTCTCTGGTAGAGGAGAGTAGCCAAGCTAAAAAGAGAAAAGATGAAGGGATTAAGAGAAAAAAAAAAACCAAACCTCACAGACACAGAAAACAAACAGTGTGGTCATTACCAGAGGGAAAAGGGGGTGGGGGTGGTAGAAGAGGGGAAAGGGGGGAAAAATGGAGATGCAAGGAAATTTGACTTTGGGTGGTGAACACGCAATATAATATACAGATTACGTATTATAAAATTATACATTTGAAACCTATATAATTTTATTAACCAGTGTCACCCCAGTACATTCAATAAAGAGAGGGCAAGAAAGAGAAAGAGGAGCAGGTGGAAGTGAAAAATAAAAGAAACAAGCTAAACGTTGGGTCATAGAAATTAAAGATAAAAGTATTTCAACAGACCTAGAATGGTCGCTGTTATCAAGTGGAGAGTCAAATGAGAATCACTCTTTGAGATATGAACATGTCAATATCACTCATCTAAAAATATTATCTCTCTCTCGGTCTCACATCTTTCTCCAGCTACCATGCCATTTCTCTTGGCAACAAAAAGTACTCAGAAGAGTTAGTACTGTCATCGTCTCTACTCCTCGCCTCCCATTTGCTCCACAGCTGACTCTAAGGAGGCTTTCATCTGCCGACTCCAGGCAAACAGACCTCAACCAGCAGCTACTTCTCCTGTCCTTTGTTGGCTCTTTCCTCTTGACCATGCCCATGAATATGCTGGAGAACTCCAGAGCGGTCCCGGGCCCTCTGCTTTTCTATGCACACTCTTTCCTTGGTGACCTTATCCATTCTTTGGGATTAAATTCATTCTCTCAATGTCTCTGTCTCCCTCTCTCCCTCCCTCCTTATCTATCTATCCATCTTTCTACACACACACACACACACACACACTTCTCAGATTAAATTCCAGATCTCTGGCTAGAGTCTCTTACTCTGTATGGAACTTTAGAGAAGGACATTTGGGTTTTTTAATGCCCATTCGTTTTCTTTCCTAATATATAGTGTGTGCTAATTCAAAAGATTTTATAGGGGTGAATTCACCTTAGAAATATGTGTTTGGTACCAATTAAGTTCCAAATAAAAAGAAAATACTGTTTTAAATGCAGTCAATTGAAACATATAGAACCAATGGGAGGACCATCACTTTACCAGAATGTTACTTAGCTATTTAAAAAATGTCCTCTTAATCAAGTTCATCAAGAGGGATTACAGCACAGTGGTTTTGGACTCTGGGTGCCAGGCTCACTGAGCTCAAACCCTCAACCCATCACAAGGAGCTACGTTAGCTTCGGCAGTGTAACTGGCGTGTACCACAGTGCTCTTCTGTGAACCAGAGTGCAAATAGTACCTGCTGTGAGTTTTCAGTGAACTAATCTATATAAAATGCAGAAAATAGGGTCTGTTCCATAATAAGCACTACTATTTGCTATTCTTTTTATAAAAATATAAAGTTCAACATTTTTACTTTAAAAGCAACATCTCAAAGTCTTGTTTTATTGACTTATTTACCTATTTATCCACCTGCACCTTCTTATGAAAACGTGTGTTTTGCAGTAACATGTCACGACCTAGTACAGAGTCTTACCTTGGTTTGATTTCTGAAACTTGGCAAACTGTGGACTGTTGCTAATCCTAGTTCAAAAGGATTTACAGAAGTGCATTTATTTAAGATCTATATGTTCAGGACATCTGAAGTACAAAGTATAACAATCATTTGAAGGAGTATTTAACAATACTCTATTGAAATGTGCAAAACCCATGGGAGGACCCCTGGTGCAGGGGCAGGGTAGCACTTATCGGTCCAACAGCCAGACCAACCCTCTTCGACTTCAGGGAGTTTTGTCGGTATAATGACACAGGACCAATTTGTTGCGGAAATTAATTTGGCTTTTTTAAGCCTTGCAAATTAATTCCCACATTCACAGGGAACTTATTTGTCTTAGTGTGAAAGGATTCAAGAGTAGCAACAAAACATGGATTGTGACAGTGAGAAAGGAGTCTCTGAAGAAATGTCATTTTATTAAATGTTGTGAGAAATCGTTTATTGGTACTTAAAGATGAGTAACTTACATTTTAAAAGGATAAGTTTTTCTTTCAGTCTTATTCTAGGCCCACCATTGTGCAAGTTTACTCGAATTGTAAAATGGCTCTCCTCAAAATAGAACATGTCTAGTTAGTAACAGGCTTATCATGTCTGTCATAACTGTGGATTTAGAAAACACTATCAATAAAGGGAGAAATTCTACCCACAAAACAGAGACATATTTTCTATAAGCACTCAGGATAATAAGACCAAATGGCCACAGACTGATGAAATAATTTTTTAAAAATTAAATGACTGAAAATTACATACGTAATTATAGAAGAAATAAGGAAGTGATTTAGAAAAATAGAACATAATTTCCATTTCCATATTTGTTCTCTCATCTTTAATATTCTTTCTACCCATATTTTAAGAAGATGACTTTAATCTCAACATCTCATAGAAGATAAACAGCTCAAAAAACTGTGCAAAACACTGAAATCAGCTCAGATGGGGCAATTGTGCTCAATCATAAAACACATTTTGTTTTAAATAAATAGGAACCCTGTACAATAGACTATACAGAAGTGCTAAAGGAATTCAGCTTAGGAAAATACAATGAGAACCCAAGGATACTGACCTTTGCCTGATGTTTGAGGTGAACAGAAGTGCCAAAAAGCGGAACTCCGAATTCCTCGTGTTTTCTTCACCACAAAAAAATTGTCTGTTCATCTTTCTGTTTTTAACCATCACTTCTCTAATACAAGGTAAAAAGGAGAACTACCTCTATGTTCGTGCAGAACGTTGACAGAATTAACTGGTGGACTTCCTCATTATGTGATTTTCCCACAAAACAGAACATTGTATCAGATGCTGCTTTTCCCCTCAGTCTCATGTTTGCCATTAACATATAAAGTTTGAGGTGTGACTTGATATAAAAAATGCCAGAGGCTTCCATAAAACTACTACATCTTCTATAATTAAAATCTTTCCAGAAAGTTAACTTTAAGAATTAACAGTTAATTCTCAGAAAATTGCTCCCAATATCCCACCAAAATCCACCTCCCTAAAAGTACAGGCATTGCCTAGGCTGAGACGAGCTTCCTAGCCACTCAAAGATCATCACCATGCAACCTGGACACTGGCTCCTCCAAGTGAGGGCCGAGGACCAAAATCAGAATTTCTGGAGTAGAATGTTAGGACCCACCCCAGACCAACTGTCATAATCTGCATAGGAGCAAAGCACCTAGGTAATATCTATGCATGATGAATTCTCAAAACTGTTCATTTCCTGCTAGTGTTTCCATCCCCTGGGCTAGGAAACCCTAAATCTTTTATCCACTCCTTAAAAGGCCAATTTGAAACTATTTAATCTTTCCTACTTATTTCTTTCAGTCAGTCTTCTTAATAATTTTAAACCATAGACAACAAAATGAACCCCATGGAGAACTTTGCCAGCACTCAGCAAGAAAGGTGGCTCACGTATTCATAATAGTTGGTACCAGACCAACTGATGTCCTGAAAGGTAGGTTCATCTGTTCCATGACATACACTAAAGTATAGCAAAATAAAGTTGCTTTTATTACTATTGCTAATTCTCACCACACTTTCCAAGTGAGGAAGCCTGTTTGATATTAGTTGTTCAACTCTAAATGGAAGATTTTTTAAAAAAAATATTTTATTTACTTATTTTTAGAGAAAAGGGAAGGGAAGGCGAAACGGAGAGAAACATCAATGTCTGGCTGTCTCCTGAGTCCCCCACTGGGGACCTGGCCTGCAACCCAGGCATGTGCCCTGACTGGGAATCGAACTGGCAACTCTTTGGTTCGCAGGTCAGTGCTCAATCTACTGAGCTATACCAGCCAGGGCCAAATGGAAGATTTTTAAGTGGGTGTCTATCCTAGAGACTTGTAAAAGTTAAATGTGATATCACAGAGCCAATAGTTTATCCCAATGCCTGGAACTTGGCAGTTGCTAACTATGTAAGGTCCCCTGTCTTATATTAGCCATAGTTGCACAGGCAGTACCACATGATTTTATTTTTAGCCTGGAGATGAAGGAAAGTGATCGATGTTTTTTGCCTGAAGTTTCTGGTCTGTCATGATATTCCAGTCCAATTACATTCTGCCACATTGATACAAGATACTGATCATATAGCTCTGCAGTAGGAACTTTGCCTAGTTACTTTTATTTCCCCATTTCCTTTCTGTAAATACTCAGCATATGTTTGATGAACTTGCATTTGTTCCTTAAAGTGGTAACTTTAGCAGTTCCACCTTAACACAAACTGCAAGCTAATTATATTGTTTTAGGTCAAAGTTATAGCTCACGTGAGTATGTCCCTGGGCTGATTATTTAAGACATGATAAAAAAAGTCTTTTATGATTTTCAAGTATTTTTTTTGAAACTCTAATATATTCAAATCAGAGTAAATAAGGCTCCCATGGGATCTCCCACAAAATGTCACTGAGTGACCCAGCGGCGCAAATGTCCCCAGAACACCAAGACTTCAGTAGCTGAGTATGTAGGCAGGCAGAAGGCAGGATTATAGGCAAATTCTTTTTCCTCTGACAACTACTTTGTCCTTCCCACAGTTTTTAGCAACTAAGTATATAAAAAGCACACTTGATTTTTATGGGATGTTTTACGGGAATACTGCCATTTAATTATCTGCATTAAACCAGGCTTCACTCTTCTCTGTTGTTCCTTCCAACTTCTCTTTTAATGGTTAAGGATGGATGTCACAAAATGAGTGCAGATTTCCATATTATGTTTACAAATAAAACATCATACAGAAATGTCTATGCGTTTAACAGTGATCAGAACAACTTCAGGGCCTCCAGACTGGAGCACGCCCTTCCCTCAATGTGCTGAGGAATCACCCTCCACTTTAACTACTCCTATGTTTGTTAAACTTATTAATTGCATTTGATATTTGGCCTGCGTCAGTGGTCATTACTCATTAACTTCTCTGCCCAAACCAGTGTGTCAAGGTTCCTACTATGACAGTGAGGGACTCCACTGAGTCTACGCAAGAATCATGATGACAGACTGATGGTTGGGGTGAATGCAACCCACAGCTGTGCCTTCAACAGCGTGAGCCATGGTGGGGAAACAAGAAAAATCCGCGAGGAAGGAAAGTTTGGAAACCGAAAGGGAGCAAACGGTAGAAATAATTTTCCTACACTTCTGTGAATTATACCTCAGCCAAGCTGGTTGAAAACTAACTTGACTCTAGAACTCCTCAGAGACTTTTTTGGTCATCTGGCCTCTACCCACAGGCTAGGACTTCAAGAGTATGAAATGGTTAACATTCCAGAGGAAAGTGCGAAGCCAGAGAGGGCCACGTTTATTTATCTTCTACTATTACAAAATTCTGAATTTTGTCAAACTAATCTCATCATGGAAAGAACAGAAGCTCCTGGTGAGTGGATAACATGAAACATGTTTTAATACTCTTATTGAGATGAGGGCTCCTTAGTGACCAAGTTCTGGCCTGTGGAGAGGAAACAGGGGCTGTCCAGGGTGGCCACTGGCAACAGGAGACAGTATAAATGCACCAGGTGTGGAGGCTCGGCATGAAGTAGGAAGGGTGCCTCCCTTCCTACTGATGAAGGGACTGAATCAAGTAGAAGGGACAAGGATAAACTATTTAATCATTATAAATAGAGTCGCCCTGCCTGTCCGGTAGAAAGAGGAGCAGTTTGGAATGCTGAGATACTCATGAACTGTAAGAGTGCTAAGACAGATCATTTAAAACCAGAACAATCTTATCTCTGAATTTACAGCCATTCATTGTTCTATCTGCATGATTAGAGAAAGATCGCACATGGTCCCAAAACTGGCTCTGAGGTAGGTAAGAAGAGAATGAACACCCAGGGGTGGGTTGTGTGATAAATACCAAACTCTTAGCAAACAAAGCAAAGTGGACCTCTACTTGTAATCCTTAAACTGCTCTTCTCAACAGCGTGTTTTGACTGCAGACTTTGGTAAGCTCCCCAAATGTCTTCAGGGCTTTACTTTGTGTGTGGAATGGGGGCAAAAGCTTATGATTTCACTGAAGGTTTGGTAATGAGGTTTTAATATTGAAGCAGTGGCTTGCATATACACTAGCAGTATGTGACAGTCCCTCTTCCCCACATTCTGGCCAGTCATGAGTATTTACACTGAACCTATGCTGATCTGATAGCTAAAACATTAAATTTTACTTTTGTTTTCATTTGCATCATTATGATTACTAATGAGGTGGACCATTTATTACTGTTTATTAGCCATTTGTTCTATCTGTTCTATGAAGTGTAGGTTTATGTGTTTGCCCATTTTGTCAAGAAGACAGGTTTATTATCAGTTATATTAATTCACTATATATTCATATTTTTTCATTCTTATTTTAATTCTGAAATATTTGCTCCACAAAAAAGGGCCATAGACCTCAAGAAAGATAAGGTATTTTTTTTGTTAATAAATATACCCCAACAAAATGTCAATAGTGCATTAAAAAAACTAAAACAGTGCTGAGGAAGCCTAAGATATTAGCAAATTACACTGGCTTAATCATGCTATAGTTCTTTTTTTTACGTAACAGGCAAAGGTGGACATGGTTGAAGAAATGAACAGACAAACGCATGGATAGAACATAATCTAGTGCTTAGACAGAAGAGATCTTTTATTGAGCTGCCTGCACGTGAATTCCAGCTCTACTGCTTCCTTGATGTAAACTCTACTGCAAGAAACTTAATTACCCTCCCCTGCCATGGTTTCCTCACCTACAAAATGCAGATTATAAAATCTGTTTCATAGGATTGCTATAGTAAACTAGATAATCGTGTACACAATGTTAAAAAGAATATCATGTAAACAGTGAGTACTCAATGAATATTAATTATTATACATTTAAATATTCTAATTGGATAAAAGGCAGTACTCTATTGCATCTCTCTATTTATGGTCTATAGGGCAAGCAAACCTCCTCTATGGTACGGAACTTCTTCCAGAGTCCTACAGTGATCCAATCCGGAGGACCTCCAGCCTTCTTAAGAGGAAATCAGGGTCTCCCGTGATACTGGGCAAGGGGCACCCTGTACAGTGTTCACAGTTCCAGCTTTACTAGCTCTGCTAGCTCTAGGGAGAGAATCCATGGAACTATCTCTTCACCACTACCCCAGGTTGTTTTACATTTGTATTTCAAGTAAAACATTATTTTTTTGGTTAATTTTCTAATTCTTTATGTATTTTTTTTCTTGTGGTTTTATTTTAAAACCATGTAGATTTAGCCTCGACAACTTGTCTTTAGGGTTTCAGCCTCCTGGAATCGAAAATATGGCCCTTTCTGAGGTTAAATATCTTAAGTGTTGCCCATGCTCTTAACTTTCAATGTATTAGAATTAAAATGTTCTATAATTTATAAGTGGATGTCATATGAGGAATGACAGCTAGATTATCCTGAAAAAATTACAGAATAAGTTATATAATAACTTCAGGGATGCCATTTTGACCTTAGCAACCCAGAAAATGAGTCTTTTTTTTTAGAACTTCTACAGAAGGAGATTTCTAAGTCTCCATTGGAGGCAGGTTTCAGTGGTTCAAGGACTGAGAACGATTCCTGGGGGAACGAGGGAAATGCTGAGAATCAGACACCACTGTGGTCACAGGTCCCCAAATGTGACTCCCCAGATACCACTGGAGCTGGGAGGTGGAGAGCATGCGGTAGGGACACCTATCGTAAAACAACCACACTAACAGAAACCAACCAAGTAATTTAAGACAGGCTCACTATTTCTGGATATAAATAGTTTAGACTTGCTGTCACTATTGATCAGAATTCGAAAACTTCTTATGAGCCCTTGAACTGTTCAAGAACCATTGATTTTTTCCTGGAATTTTAAAAGTAAGGGATCAGGCTAAGTTGCTTGAAAAGTCCTGTCCAAGTAATATGATATTGGCAGATAGTAAATCATTCTACAATGAGTAAAGCAGTTTACACTGCACGTTGCGATAGAGACAATTAACTGTCTACAGGAATCTACTTTTTCCTTAGGCACACAGCTAAGCTGCATTTCCCAGACTCTCCTGGGTTAGATGAGACCTGAGATCAAATTCTACACTGGAGCATGAGCGGAAGTGGAGTTTGCCATTACTGGTAGGGGAGGGGGGTTTCAAAAGAGCAGCTATGCCTTCTCAGAGTTCTCTTTCTATTGGAGAGAAGGAGTCCAACAATGCCACAGTGAACCTTGGAAGCTCCGTGGTAAAGATAGAGCTTCTGCCAGCCAAATGACTGCATAGAACAGAGGTTCCCTGCAACAAGAACCTCAGCCTGGGCTGATGTATGAGTGAGGACTAAGCGTATCCTATATTTAAGCCATTATGTGTTTGGGTCTATTTATTACAGCAGTTTAGCATTGCAGGGTGGCAGACTAGGTCACCCCCAAATATGCCATGTTTTGGCATAAGGATTATTTTGGAGTAAAAAGACTTGAAAAACAGCAGGTGCAAGAAAGGCCCTTGGACTGCCCCTTTTCCTCCTGAAAGCAGGAGTTCAAAATCGATGTAAAAGATGCCCTACCTATGCCAGGGAGAATAAAACATTCTTATCACCAGAGACTGGGAGTCAAGGCTGGGAAATCTACAGAGACATTGTTAAATTAAAATAATTCTTCCTCTAGTTTCCCTGTATATTTTTGTTACTTTTCCACAATTGCTTCTCTTTGTTCAATGTTCATAGGCACTTTGGCTTGGCCACTTCTTTGGGTCTCCATTTTCCACTGAAGGGTCCCATGTACGTGCAAAAATCTGTATGCTTTTCTCCAGTGAATCTATCTCATGTCAACTTAATTCTCAGGCCCACACACAGAGCCGAAGAGAGTAGAAGTGAAGTACAGCCTCCCAACAGCATATCCCAACTAGTACATCTGCCATGTTTTAAACTCCACATTCTTCCCTAGCTGGTGCGGCTCAGTGGATCGAGGGTTGGCCTGCAAACCGGAAGGTCACCGGTTCAATTCCAGGTCAAGGCACATAGCTAGGTTGCGGGCCAGGTCCCCATTTGGGGGCATGCAGGGGGTAACCAGCCAATGTTTCTCTCCCTCTCCTTCTCCCTCCCTTCCCTCTCTCTAAAAATAAATAAAATCTTTAAAAAAATGACAAAAAAAATAAAACTCCATGTTCTTTCTAAAATCACATGGGAGTAGAGATACCTTAACTTTGTTTTGTACTTTTCACTTTGTCAAAGGTGCTTTCACTTGTATTATCATCAGGAATCTCATAACAACCTTTGAGAAACACTAACACTCGAAAATATATATATATATGTATATGTGTATATATATACATATACATACATATTTTAAAAATAGTACTGCAGTAAGATAACTTAAGGAGTCACAATTTAAAATAACAGAAATAAATATACTGTTCAAACTTTTCATATGCAATAGAAAATTTTAAAAAATTAATTTTTTAATTTTTAGAGCCATTAAAAAAACAAAATTAAAGTTTCAATTTCAAGCTCAATATAATAAACATACTGTGAAGACTTAGTTTTGTGGTTCAAATCACCAATAAGAAATCATTAACGAAACAAGCATCCTTACCTGCCAAAGATGACATGTTGATAATGATGCCTCCATCACCTCCGTTTTGCTTGCTAATGTAATCCAAACCAAGATAGGTCCCACTGATGACAGACACCTAGTCCAGAGGCAGGCAGGAGAAAAGCAACAAAGCCATTACGCTCTGTCATATAGTCACAGGCCAGTGTTCACCACTATCCCAAGGCACCTACGT
>VMDR010022276.1:0-16290 GCA_007922815.1 Macrotus californicus
CACTGTAAACAGCAAGAGCTGGAGCAAAAGTTACTATGAACAAGTATACATTGCAAAGGTCAAGCTTAGTCAGAAATCCTGAGATCAGCGGAGCGCAATTAGGGAACTGGAGAACGCTGAAGAGAGGACAGTGGCAGAGCACAAGATAGGAACTAGGGATCTTAATACAATGGAATAGAAGTAAAGATTAAAAAGCATTAAAGAGAAAATAGTAAATGTAGAAAGCAGTCAAAGGAGATCCAGCATAAGCATAATTGGTTTTTCTGGAAGAGAATCAAAACAATTTAAAAGAAAAAAGTTAATATATAATAGAAGAAAAATGAGTGATTTCTTACAAAGTTATATCCACATAAACACATATATAAATGCTCATAACACATAGAAATTTGACAAAATTTCATTCAAAAGAATAGATTTAAAGGTTATCAATAAAATTTGTAAGTGATAATGGAAGAACTTTTACTATCAGCATTTTATACATTTTAAAACTACACTTTTTAAAAAATATGATATTGTAGAGAATTAGTAGAAGAAAGTAGATAGTATATACATATGTATATATCTATTTTTATATCTAATAAGCATGACACTTAATCAGTGGGACAAAGTACTGACTATGTAATACACAGAGCTAGAATAAGCATTGTGCCATTCACCAGGAGTTGACAAAACTTTTTCTGTAAAGGTCCAGATAGTAAATTTGAGGCATTGTGAGCCATACTATCTGTGTTACATCTAACCAATTAACTGCCCTTGCAGTGTGCAAGCAGACATGGAAATATATAAACAACTGAGTGTGGCTGTGTCCGAATAAAACGTTACTTAAAAAAATAGGCAGCTGGCTGCATTAAGCCAGATGGCTGTAGTTTGTTGACCTGTGTCATATATGAATAAAAATAAAACCATCAAACACAGCATAAGAAAATTTAGCTGGATGATTCAATTATCTTAGGATGAAGGAGAATACCATAATGCAAAGGCAAAAACTCAAAGAAAAAGATTGATAATAGTATCATTTAAGAGCTAAAAGCTTTCTAACATTAAAAAACCCACTAACAAACAAATAACAAATGAAAAGCTGGAAAAACATTTGTATATATAGAAACAGCTTGTATAAATCAATTAGAAAAAGGGTCACTAATTGAATAGGAAAATGAATATGTTTTATGAAAGAAAAAATATAGTTGACCTCAAATTCATTCTAATACCTTGGAAACATCAGAACACAGAATTACATGAAACATTTGGAACGAATACATTAAGAAATATGGCTACTCCTTTATTCAGCTGGAACCTGATAGTAGAATTAAACTGATCAAAAAAATCTCCCCAAATATCTTTTACCTGACAAAGTTAATTATCATGTGAATTTAACTCCTGGAAAACTTAAAACAAAAATATCCTGCTGGGAATAAGCCAGAAAACCAGAACGATGTTTTTGAATTTTGTCTTTAAAATAATAGTATTCTATCCAAGAAAACAGAATGCATTCTTGGCTTACAACTGAGGCTTGAATAGTTTTTTCTTTTATGTAACATTTAATACATATAAAAAAAATGTGTATGTAACATATGGAGAAGTTATAAAGCATGGTAATAACATGTCTGTGAGGCCACCACCCAATTTGTAACCTAGAACATTATCCGTGAAGATCTATGCATGCTGCTCTCATCCTCCTGACTTCCTACCACCAAGAGGGAAACTCTGTCCCACTGTGTGTTTATCATTCCTTTGTTCTTCTCCCCCTTAAAGTTGGAATAATATTTATTTAGCTAAAGATTGCATCTGATAATTCAGTTTTGTTTCATGATTAGTAGTAAGAGTAGAAGAAGAAACATGACTTGACAAATAACTACATTACATTCTAATTAAAACTGTTTCTAGGGAACATAGTTTTTGATCTCCTACTAGAACTTAGCACTAATAAATTTTGCATGTTAATAGGCTTGCTGATCTGCAATTCTTTACTGTGTCAGCCAGAAGGACCAAATTTCTGGGAGTTTCTCTCATAACATTTGTACTTGGCTGCCTGAAGAACTCTTCTGAGCTGTTCCTCCTTTGAAGAATCACAAACAAGTGTCTTGTGATGATGTGCACATCTCAGGGATCCAGATCATAATTTCAGATCTAGAATGTAAGAATATATATGCACCCCTTTTGGAAAGAGTTGCTAAAGAAGCAACATGCAATAGTTGGAAATTTGATTATTCTCAATTGCAATCTCAAATCTCCAGAAAGAGCCAAGGAGGCCAAGCCTTTTCACACGCATTTGGGAGGGGGAAAAGGAAGAGCAGGAGAAAGAGGAAGAAGAGGAGCTTTGATATGGGTCAAAGTCAAGGAAATAATTGGGCAACAGTGGTAGAATCAGTAAAAGATGAAAAGTTTTCCTACATTTGTTCCTTTTTCCTGTTGATATTTCCTTAGATTCTTTCTTTAGATACCTACTGGCACTTGGTCCTCTTCTTCTAGAGCAGCTGGGCTTAATGAAGGATTCTGCCCTGGGGTGGACCTTGTCTGGCTCTGTTCTAGAAGTTAGAGAAAAATGCTACTGCTTGGGACAAGATTGAGTTTGAGTCAGGATTAAGTTTGTAACTGGAGTTAGTCTGGACTTTGGGCTAAGGGATCCAAAACTTCATTATGGCTCATGCATGACCTAGTTGAGCTCACAAAATTTAGGAAATCCATGTGGGGATTTGGGGCCAAAGTTTTCTGATGATAAACACTGTTTGCTTATTTTCTGACCATAAATGTTTGCTGAAAGTTGTCTTTGCTGTTGTTGTCAAAACAGTTAAAAAGGGTTAAGTGAAAAATCAACAAAATGAATCCTTTTGAAGAAATATGAAGGAGGGGCCCTGGTGAGTGTGGCTCAGTTGGTTGGAGTGTCATCCTATAACTGAAAGGTTGTGGGTTTGATTCCCAGTCAAGACACATACCTAGGTTTAGGCTTTGGTCCCTGGTCTGGGCACATATGATTCTCAGCCAGGGTATGTATGGGAGGCAACTGATCAATGTTTCTCTCACATAGATGGTTCTCTCGATCCCTTCTCTCTAAAAGCAATTAAAAAATGTTCTTGGTTGAGGATACAAAAAAATAAAATAAAATAAATTAAAAGAACTAAATCCTCTGGAGACAAAAGTGTCTTAAAAAAAAAGAAAAGAAAATAAATATGAGGGAGGGAAGCCAATCCTTAGTTACAGCATACCAGAGAGTTAAGTGGATTTTAAGAGTACACAAGCAAGTCCAGATAGTAGAAAAATATCCAAACCTATATAAATGGCAACTCATGCTCTGATATATAATTTTATTTGGGAAGCTGATTGTTATGATAATGATAGAAAATAACCTAACCCTGGAATCTCAGAGAAACTGATGACCACAGACTACACAGAGATCAATTGGACAGAGAAAAATTGATTGCTCTGGTGAAAAAAGGGTATGTGAAAGAGAAAGGCATCCAAGTAGTTCCTGTAATTGTTTTGTATTCTCCAGCAACATCAGTTTTTATATCTATACAGCAATTCTACCAATCTCATACAAACATGCCAGTGTGTATCTCTCATCTTAAAAAACATAGCAAATTCCTCTTTCAGTCAGTTTTTATCATTATTTGTATGTTCTCTTTCTTCAAAGCACTTGTTACCTGAAATGTCTTATGTATGTGTTTGTTTCTTATTTGCCTCCCTACTCTGGGAAATTAGCTCCATGAGGGCAGGGATCTTGTCTTTCTTGTTCCCTGCCATTTTGTCAGGGTCCTAGAATGGTATTTGGCAAATAGCTGGGGTTCAATAATGTCTCTTGATTGAATTCAATAAATGGAGGGACATGAAGATACTTTTATAATTACCAAGGTAAAAATAATTTTTTTCAAATGTGACTATAGGTTCTCAGGACAGAGATAGTGGGCTAAACTGTGACTCTAGGAATAATAGGAAAATCTAGTCCATAATCTAGCTGGTTATGGACCAAGGATGGCAAACACATGGCATACATGTTGCCATTTCCCCATTCTGCTTTCAAAACAGGCATCACTCACCTATCACAACTCTTTTGCCTACAGAGAGTGTTTACTGCCATTTCTGATATTGATTGAATCCATACTATAAATGGAAAGATGAAATTTTGCATAGAATGACAGTTTTGGGAGAAGACCCTATCAATTTAGTGGATCAAGGTCCTTCACTATAAATGGAAAAATGAAATTTTACATAGAATGACAGTTTTGGGAGAAGACCCAATCAATTTAGTTGGTCAAGGTCCTTCCATAAATAATACTTCCTGACCATCAACTCTGGAATATGAATAAGGAAAAGAAAGAATAGTTGCATAACTTGACTTCTTTCCTTCCTGAGCAAACCAAATGACACCATAGTTTGATCACTCCATATGCGCTGATCATGAGGACCAGTTGGAGAGCTCAGCATTTAGCCAAGGACAGATGCCAAAACCCAACCAAGAAAAGAACCAAAAGCACTGGGTAGAAGTAAGCCCCACTGGCCATGATTGGCAGCTATAACTCCCCTTCTCAGAAAGCTGCTGCTTCTAGGGAAGTACCTAAATAGAACACTGAGAATGAAAGGAAAGCATGGGGGGCATTAAGAAACTCTTACTTTCTGAATATTTTTATTTGGGGAAGGAGGCAAAGTGAGTGGAGATAGCAGCTGGGATGTTGCCTTCCATTAATGTGTGGGTGGATCCAACACTTGAATTGAGAGCTGGGGCTTCCTACAACAAGTGAGCAGAGTCAACAAGTATTTATAAGTTCTATGACGGTCTGCATGCAATGAATTCTGTCTCTTCCACCTACCATATACCCAAAGCACTGTTCTGTATTATGCAACCGGGTACATGCTTCCAGAATGTGAGATCTCTGCACATGACAAGTGGGGAGACCACTTTGGCCAACTTCTACCCAACTTAAGTGATATGAAGAAATGTTGCAGAAATCTTGTCAAGATAGTTAACATGTCAAGCAAACAGACAAATAAGCAAGACCATACAGAGTAGAAGCAAGCCCTCCATTTGCTTAGACTCCCTGCTCTTGTCCCTGATTCTGACCTCATAATATAGTAATGGGGCCCTGAGATGACCTGCTGAGAGAGGCTAGGCAAAGGGTGTGGTTACACCTTGCTTAGACACTGCCCTCTCCCTCCAGTGGGTCTTTCTGTGGGTGAATCATTTGAGGTAGGACCACATGAGGCCAAGAAATAGGTTTTTATACCTCTTCTGCACAAAGGGGATGCAGGGTAGAAATAGGGTAAAGTAGCATCAGGGATCTGTTTGCTCAGGGGAATCTTCATGGAAAATAAATCATTCCTTGGATGTGTTTTGTGGATTGAATGGGAATAACACCTTCCAGGTAAGTCTTTTTGCCTGCATCATTTCCCCACTTGTCCATCCTTATCTGCTGGGCCTTCTTCTCCCCTTCTCAGTCCTCTGTCCCTTTTAGTACTTCAGGTGCCCTTATTCCTCAAGAAGCCATCCCCTGTCACCAGTTCCCCTCTATCCATCCATCACATCATCTTTTTCCACACTCAGACTTCTGGGACACAATGTCTATACTGATCACCTTTTCTTAACATCCAGATTTCCAGACACTGTACAAAGCAATTCATAGAATCACTGCCTTTAGTCCTCTCAACAATCCAACAATACCACAAGGAGCTGGCTACCCCTTATCTCACGGTAGGAACTCAGAGACTTTAATTTTCTCACAATCCAAATCAGTAAGTGATAAGAGCTGGGATTCAAACCTAGGAGTGTCTGCTCTTAACCTCTATTCTAGTGTTTTTCCAAATGTGTAAGTTAGGAGAAAAGTATTCCATAAGAGATTAAATAAGAACACTGTGAAGACATTTGAAAAATTTGTGCTTCTAAAATAAACATTATACTTGGTCTTGTTATTATGAAAAAAATCTGTCTCTAAACATGGTGTCATATCTTGCACTGCTAGTGTTTACCAAGAGGGGTACTGTTGGCCTATAGTCAGGGTCTGTACAGTGTAGAATGTTTAGCATCCCTGGTCCCTGATAGCTAAATGCCAGTAGGGTCCTTAGTCAATGTGGAACCAAGAGTGCCCCTATGTCTAAATGTCCCCTGGTGATACGGACTCATTTTCTCACCCTCTCACTGGTGTTACTGCCTCCAGTTGAGAATAACTAACCCTAGACTGTAATTACCATGAAGTCGGGGTCTGTGTCTTTTTCACTCGTCACTGCATCCCTAGCATCTGGCTCCAAGTAAGCCTTCATAAAAAATCAGGAAGTCACTTGCTGCACAAATGTGTGATGGTAAACAGGTGGCAGCATTTAACTATCATATTGGATATTATCTAATCTGATCTCATGGGCATCTGGTCTGTATAATCTCAACATGCCTGTGATATTATTCAATGATTATTATATACTAGATACCTGAATCAAATATTGATCATTTCTTACAATTAAACTATCCAAGTACTTTACTCCAAGCATGAAATTCTCTATCTCATGCTCTCTTGTTGCTGTACCCTCTATATAGCTGAAATTATAACTGCGTTTCACACACAACTACCTATTGACAGCTACGATTCTACTAAAAGAATCCAGTCTCTCTCCTTCTCTATTGCTTTGATCCCCTTTTATGAACATTTCTAAGACCCTCAATGTCTTTTTGTTCTTGTCTTTATTCCTCACAGTGATACTTCCCCTACTGGTATCCTCAGACCGTCCTTCTCATGTTGACCTCTTCTTTTTAGAAAGTTCTTCTCCAATTCAAAGATACAATATGAACAGAAAAATATGTGTGGGCCAGTGGTGGACACTCTTATGCTTACATGTCTCCAGTGGTTTATTTTTAATTCTCAGTGAAGTCACCATCAGGGTTCCATGTCAGCTAGCTCCTAGCTGGAGTTTCCTGTGGCCATTTCTTTATCTGTCTCCCAAGAACCTGTTCCATTTGATCTTTTCATTTTCTCACCCTCTCACTGGCTTCAGTGTCTTTGGTAGATACAGGAATAGGCATTATGGAAAAAGAGGTGGGGAGGGGTGCAGTGCTGGTCCTAGAGATACCTAGTAGGGAGAAGCAGGCTTTGGAGAGCTGACCCAGGCAGAGAGGCTTTAGCAGGGCATCAGTGTTCTAGGCAAACAAGAATTGCAGCCCTGTTGGGGCAAAGTCCAAGCTAAGTATGGGCCAAAAGGGAGTCTGATAAAAGATGAGGCATAGTGACAAAGGAGCTGAGATGAAGGGACTTGGGAAAACAGGCATAAGGCAGGCCATAGGGGCTGTCCTACATAGTAATCCTTGTTGATACAACTAGAGTAATCTGGGAAGGCTTTCTGAAGGAGTTGAAACTGGATTTGGGGTTTGAGGAAAGGGTAGAGTTTGTAGAGTTGAAAAGGAGTATGACAAGCTGTTGTAATTCCCGTGAGGTGAGAACACACATCACTCAGTGATTTGTACCTAAAGTGGGCTTTTCTATGTTCTGATTGGCTGAAATCACCTGAGGACTAAGAGCCCAGACATCAGGCAGGGTGCTGGCTCCCAGGGGCAGCTGAGGTAAGCTCTCCCGCAGGAAAGTCCCCCTGTGCGGCAGGTCCTCGCATAACATTGTTTCTTTAGCGTCACTTTGTTATAGCATTGATGAAGTACTATAGGAACTTAACTCTTATTTATATCAATTGTAAACAACAGTAAAATTGGTTTTGTTATGCGTCATTTTGGGTTTTGTTATGTCATTTTACTTAAAGCTGCAGAACTTATCCACAACATTAAATGAAGACATACTGTACCTGATTTACACTTTACAGGGTGCACAATGGTTTGTACTTGTTCTGAACAAATGGATCAAGTCCAGTTCAGCAAGGGAAATAACTTCAAGGGTGCCTTTAACAAGAGAAACAAGGTTTCCCTTTAAATACAGTTAAAAACACATGTGCATATAGTGTTTACTATATGAAGTTTAAGCAAATTATACTTTGAATTGCTGTTAAAATGAGAGTGGGGGGGCTCTGTCCAGTATGGCTCAGTTGGTTGGAGCATCATCCCATAGACTGAAAGATCAGGGGTCCGATTCTCAGTCGGGGCACATACCCAGGTTGTGGGTTCAATCCTCGGTTGGGACGTGTACAAGAAGGCAACCAATCTATGCTTCTCTCTTACATCGATGTTTCTCTCTCTGTCTCCCCCTTCCTTTCTCTTTAAAAGCAATGAAAAAATGTCCTTGGGCATGGATAAAAAGGAAAAAGAGAGGGGGTTTGTCAGCCTGAGATCACACAAGCTCTTACCCATGAGAAGCCTGAGATCAGCAGTCACAAACTCAAAAATTTACTGGGAATATATAAATAATGAACCAAGATCATTGTGATGCAGTAGGAAAGGGTGGAAACTATGCCTAACTGGAGAGCACACACCTCATTTAAAGAGGACAGTGGCTATTTTCTTCCCTGTTCTGTGTCTGTGCAAGAATGAGACTCCACTGTGACCAGACTTTCTAATTTTTCAAGAGAAGCCAGAAATGCTGATTTTTTTTGTAATAAACTTCTCAATCCAAGGAATATTATATGGGGTGCCTTCTGCTGTGGACCACCAGATTCCAGTCTCTGCCCTAGAGACCATCTACTTTTGGAAGTCACCTATACCTGTCCTCACTTGTCCTGGAAGGAAGAGTAGACACCTGTAGGAAAAAAGTCCAGCCCCCAGTATGACATGAAAGACCCTCACCTACTTCTTCAGACTTACCTCTCCCCGTGCTCACCTCCTGCTTTACAGTTTGGCCCTGCTGAACAAACTGTAGCTTGTCTAATGTACAAGGACCAGAGTCAACATCAGCCTTAATCTAAACCCTTAGGAAAATGAAGTGTCAGTGTAAGCCTGAGCTGAGACTATGTGGGAATTCTGAAATATGTCCACAACTTTTTTCTACATTCCTTCCATCAGGTGGTGGGCTTGAAAAGTAGCTGGGCTTCTGTGACAAGTTCAAACAAGGGAGTAGGTGGGAATGATGCTACATGACTTCCCAGGTTAGGTCATGAAAGGTGATGCAGCATCCACCTGGCTTGCTAGAACTCTTCCTCTTGATGCCTTGAGCTGCCACGTAAGCCTTCTCACTGCCCTGGAGCCGCCATGGTGTGAGGAAGCCCAAACTAGCTCATGGAGAGAGACACCATGGAGTTCTGAGGTGGCATAAAGAGAGAGTGGTCAGGCCAGCCTCCAGGGCCTCCAGCTCCCTGCTGCTCTAGCTCCTCTCGACTGGACTACAACTGCCTGAGAGACTGTGAGCCAAAACCACCCAGCTGAGCCTTTCCCAAGTTCCTGACTCACAAAAATTGTGAGAGATAAAATGGTTGTTACTGTGATAAGCCACTAGGTTTGGGGATGACTTATTGTGCAGGACAGACTTGAAAGAGAACTCAAAGTTTGGATTGGGCCAGAGGCAGCTTTGTGTAGAGCCTAGTCTAGTCTGGTATTCTTGTTCCTCTGCATTTGACTCTGCTATTTTTCCTGTGTAACTTCCAGAGAGAGCCAGAGTGATTGGCTGAATTAGTTAATACCACCTCTATTGCATGCCTCATTGGACAGTCTAGCTAGCCTGAGCCTTTGGGTCAGTTGTACTCCCATCCAATCCGTAGCCACTCTTGTTGAAGACCATCTATTATGGTTTGCTAGTTTAGGGGACTGTGGGCTTGGCCCTCTCAGTCTGAAGAACTTAGGTGGCAGGTGTCCAGTGGACCTGTGTGGTATGTGTGCCTTCTCTCTGCCTTCCTCTGCTGTGCTCCATGCTTTAGAATCACCCTGCTCCCAATATTCATCTTTTCAGTCTTAATCCAGCATTACCTTCCTCACAAAGCTTGACTTTCCCCCTCAGAGCCCTTCTCCATCTTTGTACTGCTGCCCCATTAAGAGAACTCAAGGGCTTCCCCATTCATCCCTCCCAGCAGGTTAACTGCTGTTGGCAGATTGGGTCCAGGACTTACTCATCCCAATATTCCCAGTGCTGGCTTCTGCTGCTGGCTCATAGCAGGGTCTACTATAAATCATTGAATCACTGTTGAACAAATAGATGTGTTTAGGTGAAAGAGGAGAAAAGGAGCCATCGCATGAGCTACCTTGAGCTTGGAATGCTTTTGATGTCTGCGTTGAGAGGCCAGGTTCTGGTTCACTGTCTCTTGCAACATTTTGACACTAGCTTATTGATTATATCATTCTGTTACCTGCAGTAGGAACAGGTTGTGTCCTAGGTATGTGGTCTGGAACTTGAAACACATTTTCCCTCATAAAAACAATGCTACAACTCAGTGGTTTTCAAATTCAAAAGAAGGCAAACAAACAAAAAAGTCATGAAACTCTTCAAAAGAAATTGCTCCTTGAAGCTCACTTCCTTCTCTCCCTTCTACACCCCCCTAACCCCACCCTATCATCAGCAGATCCCAAGTGTGTGTGTTGGGGGAATACCTGGAAGCTCAGATTTGAAGTCACAGCCATAAATAAATGTTGGGACCTAGCATAACCTAGGAAACCCAGTGAGCACCTGAAGTAAAGGCCTAAAGCCACTGTAAGGTACCTGAAGCTTATTGGGAACATAGCCAGAGGCAGCAAATGGCATCTATAGAAGGGGAATACTGAAATGACTTTCTATTTATTCAGTGATCTCTTTAGGTACATTCTTTTAATTTTTGCAACAGCTGTGACATGGGGAAAATGACAAAAATCTATCTCAAAGGGTGTTTGTAATAGAGATAATGTATGTAATATGCCTGTGGTGACATGGTCTATAGTAAATGTTTGTTGATTGTGTGGTCTTGTCCTCAGTCTGCCAAGAAGTCCCACCAGCCCAGGAGGGTTTGTGCTCCTGGGGTCAGGGTCTCCAGCCTCACAACAGGTGGTAAGGGTTCACATTTATCAGAAAGATTCCTCATGTGGGATTGAGGAATCCCATGACTTGAATCCCTAACATGAAGTTGAAACTTTTGGGTCCAAATCCTGATGTTTCCGATGACTGGCATGTACATCAGTTTCTCATCTGTTGAAAGAAGAAATGATAATGACAATGATGACACGGATACCCATTTCCTCAGGTTGATGGAAGCCTGGATGAATCAATGACATGAGAAGAGAGCACACTGGAACTTCTCACAAATGTTAGCTGTTACTGTCATGCTTTTCCCCCTTGCCTCTTCTGTACCTAGTGATAGAAGCATCAAGCATTCCAACAAGAGTGTCCTTCACCCTTTTCTTTTTCTTATCTTTTAGATTTTTTTTTTTGTATCACAGATGTGTTGAGTCAGAAAGCCTGGGATGGAGACCAGCAGTCTGTATTTGAACAAGTCTTCCAGAGGGTTCTGAGGCATACTCCAGGTTGAGGCACTCTCAGAGATCAAGTGTCTAGAATCACTTGTTTAAGTAACTCCTGCTCTCTATGCTTTCAAAAGCTCTGAGTTATAGATGTAAAATAGATGCTTCCACAAATAATGACCCCTGGAAAAATTTTCTGCTTGTTATACTAAGACACCATACTAAAAACAGCATTATTTTAAATGTTTCTGGACCACTTGTACAAAGAACTTTGGATCATATGTTTAACTACCTTCTAAATTCTTAAGTGGAAAGTATTTTCATATAGTTGGCACCTATCATATGTAGTTTGTGTTAGGTAGACTGATTCTGTGTTACTACAGAGTACTCATTCATTTAAATAATCACAATTCAGCTCTTTGAAGTACTGATTTATCACCTACGAGTTTATAGCAGTCTTTTATGTATACGGAAAGAACAGATCTGCTTTTATTTTCAGATCTTATTTTAAAAACAAACATTTTCAATGGTATTTGGAAGTTTATACATGTAAAGAATTTGAATGAGTTTGGAGAAATTTTCTTTAGCACTTTATAAATATCTGGAATCCCCTTGACCTTCTCTCACATTGATGCTGAGATAAGGGAAGACTGTCCAGGATTTCTCTGCTTTCACTGAGTTCTAGATTCCAGGTACAAAGAAATTTACAGCCCAGGTCCTACAGGGTTTATAGGATAGAGGACTGGTCAATGGTGCCATTTAGGACAGTGACAGAAGGCCTGGAAGAAGAGAGCTGAATAAAAGTCACTTGGATGCTCAGAGGGTGAAGAATGTAATTTGTTCAAATACTGGCTGAGTTTGGTTTCAGTCCCTGACAAGTTCTAGACTAGATTAATAATAATAATAATAATAATAATAATAATCCTGGTACAATAGCTACAGGCCCAGAGATGTGCTTGAAGTAGTGGGTACGCCAGCATGTCTCATGGTTCTAGTGCTGGTTTTGACTACCACAATACCATTTCATCATCCACGGGCCAGCTCTACCAAGTAGAATATGCTTTTAAGGCTATTAACTGAGGTGGCCTTACATCTGTAGCTGTCAGAGGGAAAAAATGTGCAGTAATTGTCACACAGAAGAAAGTACCTGACAAATTACTGGATTCTAGCACAGTGACTCACTTATTCAAGATAACTGAAACATGGGCTGTGTGGCGGCAGGAATGCCAGCTGACAGCGAACCCCAGGTCCAGAGGGCATGCTATGAGGCAGCTAATTGGAAGTACAAGTATGGCTATGAGATTCCTGTGGACACACTGTGTGAAAAAAATTGCTGATATTTCTCAGGTCTACAGGATGAATGAGGCTGAAATGAGGCCTCTTGGTAGCTGTATGATTTTAATTGGTATAGATGAAGGACAAGGCCCTTTGTGCACAAGTGTGTTTCTGCAAGTTTCTACTGTGGGGTTAAAGCCACTGCAGCAGGAGTTGAACAAACCACGTCAACCAGTTTTCTTGAAAAAGAAAAAAAAGTGAAAGAGAAATTTGATTGAACATTGGGACAGTGGAAACTGTGATTACCTGCCTGTCTACTGTTCTACCAACGGATTTCAAACCTTCAGAAATAGAAGTTGGAGGTTATACTTGAAAATCCTAAATTCAGGATTCTTATAGAAGCAGTGATTGATACTTATCTGTTGCTCTGGCAGAGAGAGACTAAACATGTAGTTAGTTTGCCAAATCCGTGATGCTATTTGCCTGTTTGTTTGGTAACAGCAAACTGACATTATGGGGGCCCCTGGATTGAAAAAGGAACCTCTCCCACTCCTCCTGCTGCTGAAGTGGCTAGGATTCTAGATAAATAAAATCAGTGCTTTTGGGGGAAAAATAATAATAGTAAAGTTTGGGAGACTTTTGGGAAAGCAGCAGTCATTGGAATTTAGCCTGAGATGCTTAAAAACAAAATATGTCAGCCTGACCTTTTTCTTTTCTTAAGGTTGTTTCTGAGTCATCTATTAAGAAAACATGAAAGACACAAAGTCTGGAGCATAATAGGGACTCAACCCATATTTGTGGACTGGAGGCGTAGAGACTTTTGCAAGGCTTTTGATAAGGTCTTTAATGAGCCGGCTGATACAGTGATAGCACAATGCAGGCTGGGTGCAAGGACAATTAGCTGGATTGAAGCAGCCCAGATAACGGCATGCACACCAGCCTGGAGGCAGAGTCCTGACTCGGGCCAGTGCTCCCAGAGAACTCTCCATGACATGCACGCCACATGGAGAACAGGCTCCTGCAAACATGCTGGGGAGGATAACACATGTGCTGAGGGATGGAATCCAGATCAACAGACTTTACGTAGCAATTTTTAACCTCTTTGTCCACCCCACCCCCCCCCGCTAAATATAAGCAATACCTGTTTATTGCAGGTAATTTGAGAAATATAGAAAAGGTTAAGGAAGAAAAGAATGAGAATTCATGAACTCCATTCACCCAAATATAACCACTAGCTAATATTTTAATTTATTACAGTGTTTAATGTATATACTTACATAACTAGGCGAGTTAATTTCATATCTCTTTTCACTTTAACTAAACTCTTTTTAAGTGTAATTTGTAATTATATAATATTCTATCACATCTGGGTTGGCTCTGCACATGTTCATTTGCGGAGTCAAAACAGGTAGTAGCAAATATAGTAGCAAATATTAATATGGTATTTTACCAAGGCCTGGATGCTTTTCTAAGTACTTCACATTTGTGAACCTTTTAATCCTCAAAATAGCTCTATGTGGTATTATTATTATTCTTGTTTTACAGATGAAAAACTGAGGCATAGAGAGTTTAAATAACTTGCTCCAAATCACCCAGATATTAAGTTGTGGGAGCAGGAGTTTTTCTCTCTTCTAAAGTCAATTTTGGTAGTTTACACTTATTACATGGTTTTGGAATAATTAAAGAGCCGTCTGAAAAAAATTGGGTTGATTTTCATATCACACTTTACCTTAATATAAATTCCAGATCAATCAAAGACTTAAACGTAAAAGATGAAATCTTAAATATGCAAAAATAGTGATTTTCAATGCTGGCTAGGCTTTAGAATCACCTGGGGAATTTATTTAAGAATTATCTAAGTCAGAATCTCTGTTTGTAATGCAGGCACTGGTATTTTACAAAAGCCCCCCTCCCCGGTGATCAGAATGCAGACAGTGCTGAGAAGCACTGACCAAAAGAAAAGATGTGTAGAATTAAAGAAAAATCTGGTGAAAGAGAAACCTTTTCTATATATTACATAAAACTCAAAAAAGTCTAAAGAAAAAGCTGCTACAATCAGTAGTGGGGAGCTATGGAGTTCTAGTTTGGGAAGACTCGAGTTCTGGAGAGTCGTGGTGGTGATGGTCACACAGCAGTGTGGACACCCTTGATGCCACTGAACTGCATGCTTAACAATGGTCAGCATATTAAGCTTCCTGTTGTATCTATTTTACCACAATAAAAATTACATTACAAAAACTATCATAGGCACAATCAAAACATAAGCAGCACATTGGAGAACATAAGCAACCCATCAGGAAAAGAAGTTGTATATAAAGAGCTTCCACAAATTAATAAGAAAAAAGAGCAATTCCATGTAAAAATGGGTAAAAGATATAAAAAGACAGTTTATAGAAAATAAAACACAAAAGGTTCTTAAACATATGAAAAAGACCATTCTCACTAATTGTAAGAGAAAATAAAATTAAAACTACACTAAAAAGTCATTTTCACTGGCCAAGATGTAGGCGTAGGTAGACACACAACCAAAAGAAGGACAACAACAAATTTAAAAACAAAAAACAACCAGAACTGACAGAAAATCAAGCTGTATAGAAGCCCGACAACCAAGGAGTTAAAGAAGAAACATTTATCCAGACGAGTAGGAGTGGTGAAGACGGGCAGCTGGGTGGAGAGGACTCGAAGCAAGGCAGCGGCTGGAGGACCAGGGAGGGTGAGGCAGTGGCTGGCGGATCTGGTAAGGTGGTGGATTGTGGACTGGACAGTCCCACATTCAAGTGCAGATAAACTGGGAGGAACAATTGGGGAGTGAGATAGACCATGCAACCCAGGGTTTCAGCACCGGGAAATAAAGCCTCAAAACCTCTGACTAAAAACACCTGTGGGGGTTGAGGCAGCAGTGGGAGAAACTCCCAGCCTCACAGGAGAGATCGTTGGAGAGACTCACAGGGTCTTTGAATGTACACAAACCCACCCACCTGGGAATCAGCACCAGAAGGGCCCAATTTGATTGTGAGTAGCCAGGGAAGTGACTGAAAACTGCCAGAGAGCGGAGCAAGTGGCATTGTTCCCTCTCGGACCCCTCTTCCAGATACAGCATCACAACACAGTGACGTGGGTTGCCCCGCCCTGGTGAACACCTAAGACTCTGCCCCTTACTAGATAACAGGTGTGCCAAGACAAAAAAAAAAAAAAAAAAAAAAAAAAAAAAAAAAAAAAAAAAAAAAAAAAAAAAAAAAAAAAAAAAAAAAAAAAAAAAAAAAAAAAAAAAAAAAAAAAAAAAAAAAAAAAAAAGGCCCAAATGAAAGAACAGATCAAAGCTCCAGAAAAAATACAACCAAGCAAAGAAGAGATAGCCAACTTATCAAATGCACAGTTCAAAACATTGCTTATCAAGATGCTCCAGGAACTCACCGGGTACTTCAACAGCATAAAAAAGACCCAGGCAGCAATGAAGGTTGCATTATGTGAAATAAAGAAAAATCTACAGAGAACCAACAGTGATGGGAAGGAAACTAGGAGTCAAATCAACGGTTTGGAGCAGAAAGAAGAAAGAAACATTCAACCAGAACAGAATGAAGAAATAAGAATTCAAAAAAATGAGGAGAAGCTTAGGAACCTCCAGGACACCTTTAAACATTCCAACATCCGAATCATAGGGGGGCCAGAAGGAGAAGAGGAAGAGCAAGAAATTGAAAACTTACTTGAACAAATAATGAAGGAGAACTTCCCCAATCTGGCAAAGG
>VMDR010022277.1:0-16295 GCA_007922815.1 Macrotus californicus
CTGTTAGCTGAATTATTATTTGGGGGAGTAAACAAAGTGTTAAAAATAAGAGAAAATGAGCAGGTTGGAAATGTAAATTTATCCTTTTTCCTTTATAATAGATCCTTTCTCTTACTACTAAAAAATAAATGAATGAATGAAAGAGTAAAATGCATAAAGACAAAGAATGAGAAAAGAAATGATAGCAGACAAAATAATTCAACACAGTTTCGAAATTAGAAAATGGATAAACTAAGAACAGAGTCTGAGAGAAAGGATGCCATAAAGACATACCAGGAAGAGTTTGAAAGATGGTTTCTGCTGAAAGGAGCTTACTCAGAAGAAAAGGCCTGTCATTGGCAACTGGGGGCTCCTTGGTGTTGCCCAGGTCCCTGCCTGACCACAATCCATGAAGCTCGCCAACTGGCATGCCCCAACACACCAGCTTTCTGGTACCTCACACTCAAGAGTGAACACAGAGAAAGACTGCCAGGATTTGATAAATGCCTGTCATGTGACAGAAACAAGCTGACCAACAAACCAAAACAAAACAAACAGATAAACAACAACAAAAAACAAACAAAAACACAAGTACCTGGAAAAAGTCAATACAGGAAAACAACAACCTCAAACATGGTCAGTTAAGAAAAGACACACAATCCATCACATAAGAGAGAGATGCAATAAAAAACAAATCAGAGAACAAAGATTCATTCTCAGAAACTGAAAAAATGGGACTTCCAGCCAAGATAGAGTTGTAGGTAGAGACACTGTGCCTCCTCGCACAACCAAAAGAAGTACAACAACAAATTTTAAAACAAAAAACAACCAGAAGTGACAGAAAACCGAACTATATGAAAATCTGACAACCAAGAAGTTAAAGAAGAAACATTCATCCAGACCGGTAGGAGGGGTGGAGATGGCCAGTCAGGTGGAGAGGACAAGTGGCAAGGCAGTGGCCGGCAGAGGGGGCGGTCCCACATTTGCGTATGGATGAACAGGGAGGAACAACTGGAGAGTGAGACAGACCATGCAAATCAGGATTCCAGCACCAGGAAATAAAGCCTCAAAACCTCTGACTGAAAATACCTGTGGGGGCTGAGGGAGGGGGAGAAACTCTGAGCCTCATAGGAGAGTTCATTGGAGAGACCCACAGGGTCCTAGAATGTATACAAACTCACCCACCCAGGAGTCAGCACCAGAAGGGCCCAGTTTGCTTGTGGGTAGCAGAGGAAGTGACTGAAAGCCAGCAAGAGCTGAACAAGTGGCATTGTTCCTTCTGGGACCCCTCCACAACGTACAGTGCCACTACAGAGAGACGTGGGTTGCCCCGCCCTGGCGAATACCTAAGGCTCCACCCCTAACTATGTAACAGGTGCATTGAACAAAAAAATGAAAGAACAGATCAAAGCTCCAGAAAAAATACAACTAAGTGATGAAGAGATAGTCAACCTATCAGATGACCAGTTCAAGACACTGGTAATCAGGATGCTCACAGAATTGGTTGAATATGGCTGCAAAATAGAGGAAAAAGTAAAGGCTAAGAAAAATGAAATAAAGGAAAATGTACAGGGCACCAACAGTGACAGGAAGGAAACCAGGACTCAAATCAATGGTTTGGACTAGAAGAAAGAAATAAACATTTAACCAGAACAGAATGAAGAAACAAGAATGCAAAAAAATGAGGAGAGGCTTAGGAACCTCTGAGACAACTTTAAATGTTCCAATACCTGAATCATAAGGGTGCCAGAAGGAGAACAAGAGGAAGAAATTGAAAACTTATCTGAAAAAATAATGAAGGAGAACTTCCCCAATCTGGCAAAGGAAATAGACTTCTAGGAAGTCCAGGGAGCTCAGAGAGTCTCAAAGAAGTTGGACCCAAGGAAGCACATACCAAGGCACATCATAATTACATTAATCAAGCTTAAAGATAAGGAATCTTAAATGCAGCAAGAGAAAAGGAGACAGTAGCCTACAAAGGAGTGCCCATCAGACTGTCAGCTGATTTCTCAAAAGAAACCTCACAGGCAAGAAGGGGCTGGACAGAAGTATTCGAAATCATGAAAGGCAAGAACCTGCATCCAATACTACTGTATCTAGCAAAGCTATCATTCAGAATGGAGGGGTAGATCAAGTGCTTCACAAATAAGGTCAAATTAAAGGAGTTCATCATCACCAAGCCCTTATTATATGAAATATTAAAGGGACTTATCTAAGAAAAAGAAGATGATCAAAACTATGAACAGTAATATGACAACAAGCTCACAACTATCAATAACTGAACCTAAAAAAAAATGAAAACAAGAAAGCAAACAACTAGAACAGGAACAGAACCACAGAAATGGACATCACATGGAGGGTTATTAGTGGGGAAAGGGCAGAGGGGAATGGGGGAAAAGGTACAGGGAATAAGAAGCATAAATGGTAGGTACAAAATAGACAAGGGGAGCTTAAGAATATTATATAGGAAATGGAGAAGCCAAAAAAGCTTATATGTATGACTCAGGGACATGAACTAAGGGGAGGGTGATGCAGGTAGAAGAGGGTGTGCAGGGAGGAGGGGATTAAAGGGGGGGAAATGGGACAACTGTAATAGCCTAATCAATAAAATATATTTTAAAAAAAGAAATGGAAACTGAAAAAATGTTATAGAACAATTAAAAACTTCCATCAAAGGACTAGAAAACAAAGCTGAGGAAATATTCCATAGAAGAGAACAAAAGATAAGGAGGTTAAGTCTGGGAAAGAAAATCCAAGCATCACTGCAAAAAGGCGAACAGAGCAAAAGAAAAGAGGGCATACAGAATAAACACTACGGAAACATTTCCCAGAAATAAAAGACCTGAGTTTTCACATTAAACCAATGAATGAATAAGGCTCCTTTCAGAACACAAGGGATAAAGAGAAGTCCTAAAAATATCTGGGGTGGGGGGTGAGATTCTTGAAGTGAGGGGGAGGAAGAACTACTCTTTTTGTAAAACCGAAATTTGAAATGCCTTAAATATTCTGATGAAAAGGGTTTCCAACTGGAATTCTACCCACAACTGAACAACTCTGGTTGAGGAGAGATAAAAATGTATTTTAGCTATACATACATACATACATACATACTTCCCACAAATCCTATCCCAAAAAGATAGGACAAAATAAACCAGGGAAAAGAAGACTCAGAATCCAAGAAACAAAGGATCTGACAGAATGGAGGTAAGACCCAAGAAGACAGCTGTTTATCAAACCTTCAGAGAAACCAATTCATACTAGGGGACTAGGGGCCAAGGACAGAAGGCCCCAGAAGGGGCACCTGCTTAGGGAGGTGTTGATTAATAAACAATTAGATATGTCCGACTGCAGCTGAGAAGGGCTTTAGAGGTGAGAGATAAGCAAGCAGGAGTCTGAGTCTGCCACAAAGCAGGGCTGAGATGGGTCAGGGGTCAGATGGAGGGGTTTAGGTTCCAGGGTCACACTATGATGCAACCAGGGAGTTTTTTCTCAAAACCCATCCAAGAAGCAGGAGGAGAAAATGTTATCCTTGAAAAGGGAAGGCTGCTTCTAAGTATGACAGGAGGTAGGTCTATGAGGTCAAGAGCCCAAGGGAGTTCCACAGGCCACCATTGAAAGGAAAGTCAACAATTTAAAACAAACCATTACTTCACTTAGCATGATGCTCTCCAGTTCCATTCATGCTGTTGCAAAGAATAGGAGCTCCTTCTTTCTTTCTGCTGAGTAGTATTCTGTGGGAGGAACTCCATCCCACAGAATTCCCCCAGCCATTGCGGATGAGAAATAAGTCATCCCGAACACAATCTTGCTGTTCCAGCAGGAAAGAGGGTGGCAATTCCCTCTAGTGGAGAATGCCCCAAACCCTTCTCCCGAACGGCTTCTGTTGGGAATGGTATGTGTAGATGTATACAGCATACATGCACAGCTCATCAATCAATGTCAAAAGGCTAAAGTCATACAAAAACAGGCATTATCTATAGATAACAATCGAAGGAACAAAGAGATTTGTCATAGGTCAGGGTCTGTTAGTCATGCTGACACCAGAGGGTCTTTGAGACATGTTTCATGAGATAAGGAGTTTACTCCTTATGCCTTTAACTTGGTTTATATTAACAGGGCTATACCAAGCAAAGGAAGCTTCAAAGGATACAATGTATTTATCAGGCCTGATTCCCACCGGAACCCTCAGTGTTAGTCAGGTCATGCCTGCCACCTGTGTTTTTACCTGTTTTTCCAGGGAGACTTACTAGCCACTTTTCAGGGCTTGCTGTTGTGGGGCTACAGTCTCTGAAACCACACAGAGTGGTCCCCAACAGTATTCCATTGTGTAAATGTACCATAGTTTTTTGATCCACTCATTTACTGATGGGCACTTAAGTTGGTTCCAGCACCTGGCTGTTGTAAATTGTGCTGCTATGATTGCTGGGTTGCATAGGTTCTTTAGAACTGGTGAAAGACAAATACCATATGGTCTCATCTTTAAATGGAACATAATCAACAAAACAAGCAAGCAAAATATAACCAGAGACACTGAAATAAAGAACAAATTGACAGTAACCAGAGGGGAAGGGAGAGGGGAGTAACGGGGGAAAGAAGGAGAAGGGCTGTCAAGGAACATGTACAAAGGACCCATGGGCAATGCCAAAAGGGGTTAGGACTGAGGGCGGGAGATGGGGGTGGGTCAGGCAGGGGAAGTGGTGGCGGGAAAATGGAGACAACTATACTTAAACAATTTTAAAAAAGCACCTAAAAAAAAACCCTGGGAGTTTCCTGGTTTTATTGTTTTTATCTCTTTTTGAAGGTAAGAATATCTGCCTAAGAATCTTCTGAGCAGAAACTGTAAAAAGCATCTTGCAGAATGATCACTCTTTGGTAAAGATACAAATCTAGGACAAGAGAAAAAAATAGACTTTCATTCTGGAATATGCAAGTTTTACTAATTTAAATGCTTCAGGAAACTCAAGGTAGAGATGATGTAAGATTCTGGGAGAATACAGTAACATCTTAAAATTCTCACTGACATATAAGAAGCAAAATATATGCTAACTTTGGGTGTGTTATGGCAAATTTCTAGCAGGTGTAGTTAGGTAGGGGTGTGTGTGGGTTTGCATATTATTCTCAACAGATACCACTGAACATACATTCTGAAGAACAATGTTTTTCATCTTTTAGAGATATGTAAAACTTAGACTATAAAATAGAAATAGCATAAAAACAAACCTCAGAGTTTATGATATTGAAATGATTTTGCCCATTTAGTTATAAAAGGATTTAAATAAATCCTTAAGTTATACACACAGTTACCTAAGTAAATGGACTAACTTGAAAATGATGTCCATTATCTGAGGACCTAGCGTAAAGCAAGAACAGAACTATTGCTTTAAAAAGAAACCAATGTAGTAACTGAAAATGGATTTAGTCAGTCAATGAGTAACTCTAGCACCACAAAGCTAGACTTGATAAAGAGACCTGTCAGTGAAGATGACTAAAGCAAGGGAGAGATGCCCAGCACCTACTACATACAGCTAACCTTAGACCACCTGACTTCCACCTTCCAATAATTTCCATATAATCAACACCAACTCCAGCAAGAAGTTGGTCCTCATTTCTTTAATGCAGAATTGTGTTAAATAAAAGTTATCTCTCCGCTCTTCTCTGCATAGTTAAGTTAGGATTTATTTACCTGATCATTTAAATACCTTAAAAGTTCTATATGAAAGTGCAAGCTTAAGAAACACCCATTTGTTTAATTTTAGTCTTCTTCATTCTAGAGAAATGCAAACTGCAGGCACTCATCGCCTTTTATCTTGCTTTTCTGAGATAATGGAATTGTTCAGCTTTTGAAGATGTTTCTCTCACTTGCAGGAGCCCTGCTCCATCATAACAAAAGCTAGGACAGGAGAAGAGCCATGACTCAATCACAAGAGGTCTCACCTGGAGCAGCCCTGTGAATTTTAAGGTCTGGAAATATAATGCCTTGTGCCTTCTAGTTCCCTTAGAATGTCCCACTCTTCTGTCACATGTGTTCAGTATTTCCTTTTTTCTAAGTGTCATAGAATGCCTCCTTTAAACTATTCTTTATTTTTACATTCTAGTTTCTTCAGAAGTTCTGAGGTCAACCATTAAAGGCCACTTGGTTGAAAAAATCATGTCAGATATTCTCAATATAATTCATAATTAATACTACAAGTACTAATAGTTAAACTTCATACTGGATGAGAAAAGCTCAGGGAAGCTGCTGGAACAAAGTGGAACATGCCCATTGTGACTCTGTTCACAATAATTTCAGGATCCAAGTAGGGAAAGGAGAATGAACTACATATCAGAGCAGTGTGGAAGGCAAGTCGGCTCTGATGAAGTAGAAGAGGCCTCAGTGAGCGAGCTATGGTGGTACTCGTTACTTTCAGTGCTACGGGACAGCAAACCCCAGCGTGTGCTAATGGACAGGGCAACTGCAAGATTATGGTCCGGCTAACTTTGAGTATAATGACTCCAGTTTTGAAGGGGCAGTCAGATGGCCAGTTGTTTCATCTGGAAAAAAGTGCACTCAGAAATGTACCGTGAAAAGGCAGACCATGGAAAACTGCCTTTGAGGGCTCTCTTTAAGGAACTTTTTCTGCTGTCCAGTATGGTGGCCACTGGCCACAGGTGATTACTGAGCACCTGAAATGTGGCTAAGTAAGGAACTAAAGTTTTAATTTTATTTAATTTCAGTTATTGTTTAATTTCAATGAACACATGTGACTAGTGACTACCATATTGGACTTTCAGTTCTAGATTTAAAAACAAAAGAAAGACACAGACAGTCTGAGGAGTATTACTTGTAGCCACATGCCCCAGTGGTCTGAAAAGCGGATCCCTCAAGTCTGATAAAGTCATCCCTAATATAGACCACCCTCCTCCCAAAGATGAGAGCGCTCCCTTTCGCTCTCTCACCCTCCATGGACTGTCCTTTACTCTCTCTTCCCCCTTCCCTCACAAAACACCACAACGTCCCCACCAGGTCCAGCCCCGCTCTCACCCACAACTCCTACGCATTTAAATGCACAAGTAACCAAGGTGTCTGTATGTCTTCAGTTCATTTCTTTTTATGGAAACTATATTATATTCTTCTCCTTTAAGTGTTAATATCAATATTATATTTACAGATGTAACATTCATGTATGCTGTTTGGGAGTGCTTACCATTACTTCTCACAATAGTGTTTGTTTTGATTTGTTTAGAGCTGTTTCAAGCACAGGTTTCCAGAACGCAACCACCTGAAAAAACTAGAACGTCTATTTGGATCATTTTTATTGAAACAAATGTCTTCTTGCTTCATGTATTATATGATTTATTCTTTTTTTCTTTATACATTTCTATGATTTTTTAAAAAATTGTTTATTGGACAAGTTTGATGTCAATTCTGTCTAGTTTTCATTGAAATATTCTGCAACTAGATCATCAATATAAATAATTCACCGATCCATTATTTTATCAATTGACTGGGACAGAAAAAGCTTATATACCGGGACACTAAGAGCTTACATACATTTATTTGTATTTATTTTTCATTATAAGCACTATCCTTCCCATACCGATATCAAATGTTTAAAGAACAGGTATACTTTGCAATGTAACTTCACATGTATTATTTTCTATTCTATCCAAGATTTATCTCATCTCCAAATGAGTAAGAAATAGCAGAAAAGAAATAGGGACAAGGTGAAAACAAGAGGAGAAAAAGCAAGAGGTTCTGGAATTTCTACACAGAAAGTAAGACTCGGCAGCTGTGTGGAGAAAATTCAGGACCGCGGTGGGACCTAGAATGGCAAGTGCATCCTAAGGAGGGTGCGCATAAGAAATGGTTAGAGAGCAGGGGAGCTGGGAAGTGACCTGGGCCTGGGCAAGGCCTCAAAGTCCAAAAAGGCTCCAGGAAGGCAGAGGTGGGCAGACAGGAGGGAACGTCAAGGAAGGACTTTAGGAACCGAGAAGGCAGTACAATAGGGAGATGTCTGGCTCCAAGCAAATCATTTATGATGCCGCCTACAGCTGCTAATTTGCATAATGTTTTAATTTATCCCTGAAATAATTTAAAGAAGAAAAATTTTACCTGTGATGTCCTGAATACCTCGGACCACGGATATGGCCTATTCCTCGGCACCCTGGAGTAGGACAAACAGCTTGACCTGGAATGGTTTTCACATCATTTGCTCCTTCAGGAAGTAAAAGAACATAACCTTGAAAACACCCTTAGTAACGAAGAACTGGAAAGACTAAAATATGTAAATGATACTCATCGAGACTTTACAAATTAAAAATAAATTATTACCAAAATCACTTACTGGGTACTTGTGACATTTTGTAATATGATTTAGCAGAAAATATCATTGCTATAATAGATAACACTAACAGCAACTAATACAAGGGGCAGAGCAAATTAAGTTGGCACTGCAGAAATTAAAAAAAGATATGAGAAGATTCACTTAATCTGTTTCAGAAAATAGTACTGGCAAAAGCAAGACAGCCACGAGGTGAGAACGTGAGGGGGTGAAATCTGGTTGGCCGGTCCCTGCATACTCCCACTCAGCCGCAACAAGGCTCCCCCACGTGCTGAACAGGAACTGGGCTAGTAAAGGGGCACACCAAAGACAGCAAAATGGCTCCGCCTGAGCTTCCTCAATTGGCTAGCTGAAGTCAGAACTGCCTGACCCCCACCCCACCATACTATACTATACTATACTATACTATACTATACTATACTATACTATACTATACTATACTATACTATATATAACCACTTCAGGCCAGAGATGCATTCTGTGAAGCACAGGAGGCAATCCATGTCTAAAGGATTTCAATTTAATCCCCTTTGCTCTGTTATGTGATTTTCCTTGGTCTGCTCCCGTCTCATTCCCCTCTCCCCAGTATAGATATGAGCTCCTAGAACGTTCTATCCCATACTGTCATGCCATCTGGGCCTTATTTCCCTGACAACCCCACACTTTCCTTCTCTCTCCCCAGCTCTCATACTTTCATTTCCTGTGCAAGCTCCCTATTCCCTTGTCCTCACTTCAGTATTTTCTCCATTATCTAGCTCCAACCTTATCTGGCTGTTGGTTGAAAAGAGTGCATTCTGCAGCTTTCTTTAGGAGAAAATGTTCATTTTCTCACACTCCATGTGTCTCAGAATTGGCAGGGAAGTCAGTGCCCTCTTTTCTTCCCAGCACCTCTTATAGACTACATTTCTTTCACATTCTTGAATACTCCTGTTCTTCTGAGGCTGACAGTGGGGCTCCCTCATCAGTAGCCCTCTCATTGCTGGCACCCGTCTTCCTCTGTCACCTCATGACTCAGAAAAGACTGCTGCCCCCACTTGCTGTGTTCCACTCTGTCCCAGCTCCAGCAGTCACCCAAGGTACCCTCGATACCCACAGTCTTACTGTCCAGTATGCTGCCTTCACAGATCATTAACCAACTTATTTCCAGTGGTTTCTTCCCTGAATCCATCTGGGCACACACACAAAGAAAGCCAGAGGTCTTGTCATCGCCAACATGTCACCGCTTCTGAAATCACTAAGCAAACAGCCACTTGACTACAAAAGCCCGTCCTTCCCGATTGCTTGCTCAGGTATCCCACCCAACTCCCAATGATGTTTTCAACATCACTGGAATTCCCAGGCCACTAACTGCCCTTCTTTTCCCACCATCAGTCATCAGTCCCCGCTTCCCTCAACGTAGAGCCTGTCAACCCTATTGCGAACAAATTCCCTTTCCTCTCTGACCTTCTATCAAAAGTGGCTGTGGCAAAAACAAAATGCAAGCATGGAACAAATGCACTATGCTCCTGCTCTGGGTTTTGTGAAGCTAAGTTCTCCTAGGAAAAAACTACACAACTGTGCAGATTGCTACCAAACTACTCACTGTCTTCAATGTCACCTGAGCTCCTCTACACCCTCCCAAGCCTTCCCCCAACTTCCACCACTTGGCTCTAAGTAGCTGAGCTTGCATGCTACTTCATTAGGAAAACGAGAGCTCGCTGACCTGTGCGCCACCATTGCCCTCCTTCCTTCCCATCGCAATACAGGGAGAATTCTCCTGTCTCAAAGCGAACCCCTTACCATTTATGTCTGGGTCTTAGCCACCTCCTTCTCCAGGATCTTTATGCAATCAAATATTCTAATTACTCTTGGAATTTTGAATCCTTTCTACCAACATTTAAACATACTTCAGTTTCCCTCATTATAAAAAGAAACAAACAAAGACAAAATAAAACAGAGAACAAAAGCTTAAAACTAGACTTGGAACCTACATTTCCCTTCACTGCTGTTCACTCTTTTCATTCTCATAGCCAAACTTCTCAAAGAAGTTATGTCTATTTCCTCACATCTCACTTCTCAAACCACATCAATCTATCTTCTAAGGTCAGTAATGACCTTCTGCATTAAGCCCAACATGCACTGCTGAGTATGCATCACTCTCAATGTCTTGGGACTATTAATCACTATCTCCTTTTTGAATTGTTATTGTCCACCAGCTTTGGTGACATCACACTCTAATAATTTCCCTTTGCCAGATTTTCCTCCTCTACTTAACCTTAAAACGTCAGAGAGCCCACATTTTGTTTTTGGGTTGTCCATCTCAACACTCCATTTACCAACTGTGTGCTCCAGATGCGCACAGGCTCTGGCCCAGACATTCCTTAAGTTCCAGACCCAACACTTCCAACTCCATACATTGAACTCCAGTACACGTCCACTGGGATCTCTTCAAAGCTTTTCAAACTCAACATGTTCAAAACTGAAGTCATCATCTTGTCCCCCAACCTTCTTTTCCTCTAGAGCTGCTCATCCAGTAAATCACATCACAATCCATTCCAGAAACCGGGAAGTAATCCTTTACATCTCCTCGCTCTCATTTCAGTCTGCATCAATTTCTAATCAATTCACAATCTCTTAAATATTGCTCTGACCTGACAATTCATCTTCATCACATTCCCCCTCTTGCAACCAGAATGACATTTTCCAAACACAAATCTAACCATATAATTTCCCTTTTAGCACCCTGCAATAACTTCTCGTTGTTTTAACTAAGTCCCAAATCCTCAGCCTGGCCCACCTGATCTGTATACCCCTGTATACCTCTGACTCCTGTATACCTCTTCAGATATATCTCCCTTGATTTTCCTCCATATAAAACAGTCTGCATCCAAACTGGTCGTTTCTTGTTCCTTGAACTTACCAGGTTCTTCTACAACATAGGGCATTTGCATGTTGGGATGAGCTTCCTATTTCTAGGCCTGGATAATTTCTATTTATTTTTCAAGTCACAGCTTATACTTCACTTCCTCAGGCTACTTCCAAGAGTGCGTTAGGTTCCTGTTTTAAATAATATGTACCTAACTACAAATTAAATGATTACTTATTTAATGTTATCTACTTTACTAGATTACAAACTGGAAGCCTGTTTGTATTTCATTATTGTGTCACTGGTAGCTAGTCTGACACATAGTTGGTGCTCGAGAAATGCTGAGTAAACAGATGGGCACTCTAAGTCCTCACCTCAAGATGGTCTTGGTTAAGAAAAGAGTCTTACATAAAAACCAGAAATTTGCATTCAGTGTGACTGTGTTGCACAAAAATACTGACTGAAGCTGGATCTCAATGTGTGGTGATATTAGAATAAATATTTACACTTCAAATATGGTTTTATTAAATTTACAGAAAAATAAAGTATGTCTTACACACTCATGCTCTCACACCTTCACAAGTCACCTTGAGGGATCAATAGAAATAAGAACCGCCTGATTCAAAGGTAGCTTTTGGAAACAGCTTTAAAAATAAAACCATTTTAAAATAAATCCAAGGGACTGATGTTTAAAAATTGTAAACAAGTCTCTAATTAAGAAGTATTCTTATGATAGTAAATAAAAGGATCTATGAGGAAAAAAAAGGATATAAAGAGACTTTTTTCAAACCGTACCTCACAATACACTACCAAAACCACCATTACAAAGTCTTGGATATTAAACCCTGAACAAACTGACAAACATTTTCCATTAGCTGTCCCAGATGTCACTCTGTGTGCACAATATTCTGGTAAATTCTAAATGAATGCTACTTAGAATGTTTTTCAGGACTACTGTAATGTACTTGATTAAATTAAAGTTTAAAGTGGTCTTTTAAATATTTATCCAGAGCCCTGCTGGGTGTCATAATTCTCTCCTTGTTAGATCTATAAGGGGAGGCATGACCTCAACTATTGGGAGAATTATTCCATTAAGAATTTTAGCAAGACACATAATGAAAGAGTCAAAAAGAACATGCAGTCAAAATGCACAGACTCAAACAATTTCCTCGGTAAATTCCATATGATGTTCAATGCATTAACTCAATGGGGAATGAGACAGAGAGTCATCTGTGGGGAAAGAAACTTGTAAATTCTGCAGTCCTTCATATTAGTGCCTCTAGGATAAAGGGAACCTATGATAAAACTAATTTCTATCACAGGTCCCCAGAAAATAACTGCATTTTCACTAAGAATGTCTTACTTGTAACTTGGATATTGAGGGAATTAGGTATCTAGAAAAAACATTCTCAGCCTGAAATCACTTCTTCAGAGAGAACGTCTCTGACTATATTACCCTTTCCTGCCTTCTTTTTACCATCTTATTGGAAATTAGTTTTCTGGTTTATCTGTGTGTCACCTGATTCTCTTCACTAATTTATTTACATTGTATCCCTAGCGCCTACTACAGCAGTGACTGGCACTTAAGAGATATGGAATAATTATGTTTTAAGAATAAATAAAGAATCATAAAGACAACAACAATTAACACCTGTGGGCATTATTTTGATATATTCAGACCAGAATGCTATGAGATAATCACTATTTGATTCTCATTTTAGAGCTTAGCATATCTAAAATCAATCTAGTTTTCTATTTCTAAATATTATGAGCTACTCGCTAAATCAAGTAGCATGAATAACTTCTAATTTATTCCAAGTCTTCTATAACAATTTTACTCAAGCAGGAGTTAATCTAATTGCAGAGTTCTTAGTGCAAGGACAACAAGGAAATGGAAAATATCCTTGTAAACTGGAAGTCATCTGGGGAATGAGCAATGCTTCTCACTAACATGACACTGTAGAAAGATGGCCTCATGGATCTTCCTCCACACGGAACCACGTGGTTGCCATAAGCAGCCAGGACAGACACTACAGTTGCCCACCCAACATCTCTCCCTTCTAGTTAACTGAGCCTTGTCTGGTTTAGGGCAGCAATGCACCTTGCTGAAAATGTTGGCTTTCACAGCCTCTCTCGCATCCAGACATGGTCATTTAACATTGTCCTGGACAGTAAGACCTCAGGGAAAGGCAAAGCTTTTCTTTCTTATTAAAAGGGTAAAGATGACACTGGTGCTGCTTTGCCCATTTCCTCCTTCTCTGACCTTTCCAGCATGCAGATGTAAGAGTTCATGAGGTGACAGGCACAAGTACAACAGCAGAAGTGCTGAAGAAGGCAGAAAATAAAGGAAGACTAAGCCTGGATCCAAGACATGCCAGGGGGGACCTACCACATCAGTGTCTTGGAGGAAAAATAACCCTCTTTTTGATTAAGCCACTGTAAACAGACTTTTGTGTTAGTTGGAGCTAAAAAGAAATCCCTAGGATAAGACAGCAGTTTTATTTTGTTTCTTCTTTTGTGAAATCAAGTAATTGTTCTAAAACAAAAAACTAGAATTGCATATAGGTATCAGATCTATTGTCATGTAAAGATGATGTGAGATATCAAGGGCAAATCAAGAAATAAAAGACTGCACTCCCTCCTAGGCAATGAGAAAGAGAACTGTCCTTTATTTCAAAATGGCCCAAACCGGAAACCATGAGTGATGTGAGTGGAAAGGCTCGTTATTCCACCCAGAATGTGTTAGAAGTTGAGACTGTCTCCTTCCTTCTGAGGAGAAAGCAGTTTCCCCTTAGAATGGTTACTTTATTTGGCAGAGGGCCGACCCAGAGCAGAATGACAATACTGACACTGACTGAAGCATATTGAGATACACGTATGTGAGCTTCAGATTGACGCTGGCCCGCATCAGAAAATGAGGATCAAGCAGCAGCATTCTCATCCTTGTCTCAACACTACTTACCCACTGCTGAAAAGGCATTAATTTCAACCTCATTATTTTACAGAGAAGTGATATTAGCATTGGGTGATAATGTCCACTGGAGGATATAACAGAAAAATGGAAGAGACTTAAATATCACTGATAACAGACAAATTAAAGTACTTTATTTATTATTATTATTGACATAAGAATAACCACTGATGATTATTCATTCATTTAAAGAGATATTCAGTGCCTATTATATGCCAGACTGTAGTCTCGGTACTAGGGTGTGAAAGGAGGCCGAGAAGGAGCAGCTGGGGAGTAAGAGGAAAGCTGGGAGAAGGCACCCTTCACAGCAGAGGCATGTGAACATAGGGAGTCAGTGCCGTGGGTGTGGCAGCGTGCCGAGCTGGGGTAAGGGGAACAGCAATATTTTCAGGGAATAGACATGAACAGGCCCAACTGAAGTTCAAGGGAGATGGCAGAGGAAAGAGGGAAAAGTGATAGTTCACACTGTTTTTAAGGAGTTTTTGTATAAAAGGTGGTATAAGTGGGTTTGTGGTCAAAAAAATATTTATTATTGTTTTTGTTTGAGTGATGATGGGAATATTTCAGTAGAAGGAAATTTGATAATGCAGAGAGAGAGGGTGGCCACAAAGGGACAGGCTGGTGGCCAGTGAAGACTGACTGCAGACAGAGTGGGCACTCTCACCAGTTTTGGGGGCAGGGGAGGCAAAACACATGTGTACAGAGGAGGGTGTGCTGGTAGATCGGGGTGGAGGGGATGACCAGTTTCTCCCCTGAGGGCTTTTATTTTTTCAGCAAAATAGGCAGTAAAATCATCAGCTGAGACTAAGAATGGAGCAAGAGATGCAAAAAATATTAGAAATCTAGAAATTAAAAAATTAATAAACTTCATATAGGTACATGTTCTTATTTCAAATAATTAAGCTTTCACTATCTTTTTTTGGATTGGAAACTTTTAGAGTAGTATCCTGTTTTCTTTTCCACCCCATCATACCCAGGAAATTTATACCACAGTTTGCTAAGAAGATTTAATGAAATAATTACCCTTGAATGTTGGAGAATGCAAATAATAAGCATATCTTTCAAATTCAAATTGTAGGTTACTCACACTAATTCTCCGTCTTCTAATAAAATTAGGGACAATAAATACCCACTGTGATATAACAATGAGTTTCTCAGAAATAAGAAGAAAATAGCGTAACTAAACACCATGGCTGCTTCTCCCAGGCTTCAGGCTGTCAGATTTCATGATATATAAAGGAGAACAGTAATTTTCTGAAATGGAAATGCAAAAGAACTTTTAAAAGGTTACTAAAAGTGTAAATGTTATATTTACTCGATGATACAGAAAAACCACTAAAATATAACCATAGCCATATTACAGAGGAAGATAAATTAGCCATCTACCTAACACAGGAAAACATTTAGAAATGTGCCAGAGCCCAGAAGGACCAGTGGATAGAAATGGTATTAATTCTACCACACAGAAACATCATGGTAAGAAAAGAATGCAAAGCACGGACGGTTTTCCAAACGTCCTTTCCACAGATCTGACAGACCTTATGAGCAGGGATGATAAAAAGTGGAACATGGTATGTTGGGTTTTGCTCAGTATTTAAAAAAAGACAGCAGAGCAGCTGGCAAAGATTTTCTTAGCAAATATGATAAAATGCATTTATCATATGTTGAACTTTAAATAGAGAAAGAATAATATGATGGGTAATTGGGTAATTACACAAGGATCCCAGAAAAAGAGGATCTCGCATATAATATGGGTACAGTATCAGGGAGACCAAAGGTTTGCTGCAAAATGGAATGATTCGACCTGAGATATCTGGACGGACATCTCTGATCTGGCTGCATAAGCCTTTGTAAGGATTAGGTACAAAACAGTGAGGAACGTGTGGATGGTGCTAACTGATGATATATGGCTGTAATGACATTAACCCTTTCGGTACGAGCGCTCCTTCCGCCGCGACACTCCCGCTGTACGAGATGCCACGCCAAAAACGCGCACATAGCACATGGTCAGTCCTCCTTTGTGTGAAGACTTTCCTAACCTTATATAAGATCTATGCTTAATAAAACAATGCTTTTTTCCAAGTGTTGTTTGTAACTTTAATATTAAGAGATAGTTATATAAAATTCTATCAATTATATAAGTAAAATTTATAAAAATTATATACAGATGGATGCCGGA
>VMDR010022278.1:0-16297 GCA_007922815.1 Macrotus californicus
AGTCGGTGCTTTGGGAGAATGTGTTCAGAAGCGGGAGTGAAGTTTCTTACCAGCAGTTGAGTCCTCGGAAGCTAGTTCTGAAAGTTTACTTTTATTTCCAATAGGACAGGAGTAGTTTGGGGTCTATAGACTGTTCTCTTGGTGCACTTGTACACTGTTGTAGAAAACAACATGTAATTGATGGGTTGATGAGGGCACATCATGTGATGTTGGGACTTCGAACCCTGGACTTGAAGAATTAGAGGATAGTGGAGACCAGCTAGCCCACCTCTCTCTAGTATTTTAGACAGGTGGTCATCACATAAAACTTAGTGTCTGAAGCCTGGGTGCCCATGGACAGTTTTACTCAATATAAAGGTTAAAACCATAGGCTTATTTTGTGTTGCTAAAATACATGGCTTTTTAGTGAAGACTGAGAAATCTTGCCTGGTTTGATTTTGGCTGTAAAGTTGCAATAAGGTTATATTCTAAAATGTGTGTTATATCTTCTAGGGCCTGCATTTCTTTTGGTCCTAAGAACCGTTCAATTGGAGCAGCAGCTAAAAGCCAGGTAGGTAGTTTTGTTTTCTCCTGAAACGACCTATTTTTCCGGTTTGTCCATCCTGTGCTCAGCAACTGTCCGAGTGCCCCTGTGTGCCCAGTGCTGGTGGGCCTCGGACATGCAGCTGAGAGACAGGCCTGGTCCCCGCTCATGGGCACTTGAGTGAATAGCGTGAACGGTCTAATCTGTTTAATGCAGACCGCTAGGATGTATTTTAAATGCTCCTACAGTGCTTCTCGTTGGGCTTTTCTTCTTACTAATATTGGGGATCAGTGTTGCCTCTAGATTTGCTCTTGTTGATCAAGGTTCTCAAGGAAGGAAAGCACTGGAAGCACATGAACTTACCCCTAGTTTACTTGCACACCGGGAGGCTGACATATCTGCTGGCTTCTGAGTAACCAGCGCAGCAGAATCGCAAGAGTTCTGTTGTCCTGAGTGTCTGAGCTTACTGTGAAATTAAGGGGCTGCGTGTTTGACCTTTTTATGGTTCATTCTAGAACAAAATATAGAACAAATCCTTGTCCCTTTTTCTGGACTGGGAAGAGCCTAAAATTCATAAGCCTAAGAAAATGATGCTTGGCCAGTTGATTATTAATAAAACTGAGTGTTTTATAATCTAGGAGGCAGTAGATGGCAAGTACACAGCTATATTGAAACGCCTTTCTCTCTAAAATTTCAGTGAATTCTTCCTGGTTTTAAGTTTGCTTTCATCATGGAGAGTAGTTATTGTACTGCGCTGGCTGCCGAGTTCGAGGTTGGCACGGTCACTGTGGTACCGAGCCTCTTCTGGCCGCTTGCGGAAGCAGGGCCTGGCTGGGGAGGCCTCGCTCTGCAGAAAGGCTTCTCTGTGTGCCTTCGATGTGCCCGGTGCAGAGGAGCGCTGCAGCTTTTCCTTGGGGCTTGGCACACTGCGCTCCTGCATCAGGGGGAGGAGCCTGTGCATCTTCAGAGCAAGTTCATTCTGGAGTTTTCAGTGTCTTTGCCAGTGTTTTTTTTCATAAGTTATAATACTTTATTGGAAAGAAATTTAAAAATATAGATGTGATATGATAGGGAATTTGGAAGTTTTATCCAACTACCATTGTACAAAAATCAGTTCATATCTCATTGTTAACCTGTTGTACTCTTCCTAAGCATAGAAATATTTTCTCTTCCCCAAAAGTGAGGTCATACTGTGCAGGTACTCTCTTTCAGCCTCCCAAAATAATCTCGCCCCCTGTGTGGGTGCTCTGTAATGCATTTACCCTTGGCACGTTCAGGCCGTCTCCAGGTCTTCGGTGTTGTGAACAGGACTCCGTCAGTCAGTATGTCTTGGCACTCATCTTCGTGCCCTTGTGCCATCATCTGTTTCCCCTTCATGGTTGCTTGCTTTGACTAGAGTTTGTGAATTGACACAGACTTCCACGCTGACTCCTGGAAAGACTGAAGCACAAACTATGGGTCATTTTTAAAGGCTAAAACTCAGATCTAAATATTTATTTGATTAGAAGTTTAAGACAGAAAATACTCTTACAGGTATCACAACTTGTCTGTGTGGAGAAGCAGGACACGCTGGGCTGTGGTCTCTGTTACCTGTTCGAGGCCCTCGCCCCTCCAGCCTCACCTCACGTGCTCGCAGGCGCCGCTCAGAAAGGCTTAGTGCGGAAGGAAGCTGAAACTCGGAAGGAGACTTTGTGGCGTTAAAATGATGCTAATTTGATCGGATACTGTTGAAATTTTTTTCCCCTAATTTACTTGCTATCAGTCTTTCTACTCTTTGACTCTGATGTCCTTTCTCTTAGATCATTTCCAATGCAAAGAACACAGTCCAAGGGTTTAAAAGATTCCATGGCCGAGCATTCTCTGACCCATTTGTGGAGGCAGAAAGGTCTAACCTTGCATATGATATCGTGCAGTTACCCACTGGATTAACAGGTATAAAGGTAAGTTTCTCAAGATAATGCCTTATGATCAGAATACAGCATTTTATTTTCACTGGGCCAGTGTATGTCAATGTGATTCTGATTTCCTGTTGTAATGAAAATGCTTAGGAAGAACTCTTGCTAGTGAAGACCATTTGGCATGTTTTTTTTAGTGATTTGGATTTTGATTGAGAACCAAAGGCGGCACTGTTAATACGGCTTGGATGGATGGGTAGTGATGGAGCTAATGCTGCTGTTGCTGCTTGTCTTGTCTGCAGTGTGATTTTAGGGTGTGACTTGTGGAAGACAGGCAAAGAAATCAGTGTTTTTAAGTCACTAGGCACATAGGTTATACTCTTGACAGGGGAGGAAAGGGGAGCTGAGTCTTTGATATCTCTGGGACACCCAGAAGAGTCTGTTTGTGAAGTAAGCAGTGAGCTGACCATACAAAAGAGACGAGAGGCTGGGGAACGGGAAGGATGCGCGCCACTGCCTCTCTAGCATGCAGAGGCGCTAAGAATCCAGGAGGGTGGTTGAGCTTTCCAGGCAGGTCAATTTAGAGAGAGGGGATTTGGTGTTTTAGACATTCCAAGTGGAGAAATAAGAATATGGGAACAGGCTCAAATCCAAGAGATGATGGGAATTGGGAGAAAAAGGTAATCAGTTGTACCATTGTAGCCAAGAATTCAGTTGAATTTAGAAGTCAAGGATTCTGATAACTGAAGAATGATCTCTGGGTTTACTTAGGCTACCTGGGGCAGTAGTCTCAGAACAGTGTGAATGACCTAGTAAGGGGTAAAGCTGGGGTACAGAGGAGGGAGAAGGGATAAGGGGAGCTGAGGAAATGAGAGGCGACGCTCATTGTTAAGAAAGAAATAGGACAGACATTGGCCGATTTAGTCCTAAGCATTGCAAGAAAAGGAGCGAGAGACCAGGGGGAGGACCTGGGGGTTCAGTGGAGCCAAGTGTGAGGGTGGAGGGGTCGACCAAGATGAGACAAGTAGCAGGGGCGTGGGGGTAATTTAGAAAGAGGCTCATTGCCAGGGTTATTTTCCCATTTTTATCATGCAGTAAAGCGAGAAACTGTTAGACTGTGAACCAGAATGCATTATGGGTGGGCTGGGCAGTGAGGAGGTGAGGAGCAGGTAGCTTTCAGGCTGAGCTGGAGCAGTACCTTTAAAGGGGACGGTGACATTTGCTGGTCTGGATTGTAGTTGGGGACTGGGTGTATGTGGAATGGGGCTTTTCCTAGGTAGTAACCTTTCAACATTTGAAGTTGGCCGTTCTTGTCAAACTTGTAGGCTTTTGTCTGGGGCAGGGTGGATCAATGCTGTGTTCGTCATTCTTCAGTTCGCCGAGCGTGGATGCTGTCAGGTCTGTCAGGCGCGGGGGCTGCAGCAGTGAGTGAGTTTGACTAAAGCCATGCCCTCGGGTTAGAATTGGGGAGATGGTGGCGCAGCCAGCACAGTAACACGCAGTGAAGCACAGAGAGCTCGTCAGGTGCTAACGTAGTCTCACCACCAGGCCCCTTTGCAGAGGGCGCCGCGGCCCACGGTGAGCTGCGTCAGCGTGCTCCTGCGCAGGTAGGTTGTTTCGGGTTGGATGGGCTGTGACAGCATCGTGGACGCAGTGGTCCTTGTTTTCAAGCGTCAGGTGCATGCTATAAAGCTAACAGTGACCTTGACATTCTTTTTGCTTTCAAAGCTAGCTTTCTTCCCTCCTGAGATGATACTCCATTGACAGTGTGAGGCATTGCTCATTTTAAACTCTCAGGACATGGAAAACTAAGTCGAGATCCTTTTGTTATTTTATCGCAGGTGAAATACATGGAGGAAGAACGGAGCTTTACCACGGAGCAGGTGACTGCCATGCTCCTGTCTAAGCTGAAGGAGACAGCGGAAAGCGTCCTGAAAAAGCCTGTGGTGGACTGTGTGGTTTCGGTGAGTGCGAGCCCCACTCGTTCCAGGGCTGGTGTGAGGACACCTGCATTTTAACTGCAGGTGGCACTGTTTTTGCTTTAGGTTCTGTGATTATTTTCAGAATTTATCAAACTAGTCTTCATTTTCGTGAATTTTATTTTCTGGCCCCTAGATTTTGCTCAGGCCTCCTCTGTCATTCTGCCTGTTTAGAGGCTCACCTCAAGGCCCACTTCTCCCTGGATTTCTTCCAGCACCGCGGATGGTCTCTGGTAGCCGCTCCTTGTAATTAGGTGATACTCTCAGTAAGGAATGCACTCTGTTTCTCCGTTTCTACCTCTGTGTCTTCGCTGTCACTGTTTCTGGCACTAAAGGCCAGGCAGCGCGAGACTTCTTCGTGTCCGTTTCCCTGTCTAGGTGGAAGCCTGGCTGTTGGTGGCTTTGTGCTTGTGTATGATGGAGTCCTCAGCAGCTGTTGGAACCTGGGCAGCTCTGTTGGCTCTGTCACCGACTCTCCTCATTCTGCAGCTGTCTTATGTTTTATCTCTGTGGCCCCTTTTGTTTTGCTGCACTGATTGGCAAAGCAAGGACCGTTAGGTGGCTTCTTCACCCCACAGTCTGTCGTCCGGCACATTCCTTAGTTCCTGCTTGTCTGGTAAAGGAGAGCTGATGTCTGTCAGGAAGAATCGGGTGGTGGCTGTTGGGCTGCATCCTGGGGATGCAAAGAACAAAAGTGCTGCTTCTGTCCGATACTATGGCACATAGACACTGTTTTGGAGATTGTTTCTGCCTTTCCTGGGCCCTCCTTTGGTCTGCCAGATTGGCCCTCACTTCCCTTCTGGTGCCTTCAGCATCGATCTGAATTATGCTCAGTGTAGAAGTAAAATTTGAGTAAAGGGATGGCCTGCCTGAGTGACTTTTTCAGCTTTCTGAACAGGTTTAAAGGTGGGGTGTTAAGTCACGTGTTGGGGGTCCTCAAGACCACCCTGAATTCCGGTGATTTGCTAGGAGGATTCACAGGACTCGGTGTGTAGCTGCGCTAACGGCCAGGATTTATTACAGCGCAAGGACACAAAGCAGAATCGACGAAGGGGAAGGGCACCTGGGCAGTGTTTGGGGGAAACCAGGCTCGAGCCTCCAAGAGTCTCTTTTAACGAAGTCACACTGGCTGTGCTTAATTCTCCCAGCCACAAGTTATGACAACATAGGTGAAAACGTCCTGCACCAGGGAAGTTCTGTCTGTAGCCTGAGCAGTGCAGGGTTTCTTTTGGGGGTCAGGTATGTAGGGACCCTTTGCCTAGCACGTACCAAAGTTACAGGCTTCCAGAAGGAAAGGAGGTATTCCGCATAAACGAAGCTGTAGAAACAGTTTAGGCACAGTGAGTCGCTTTCAGCATTAAGGGAAATTTTTGTATTAACTTAGGGGACTGTTTGTCGTTCAGGTTCCTAGATGCTGGGCCAGGGCCAGCCTTGTCGTCGTCAGACTTCTCGGAGGACGCAGGCTCTGGCCTCTGAGAGCTCTGTGTGAACAGGCCCTGCCAGCTCTTGGTCCCGAGGATGTACCTGCTTGCTGTGAAAATAGAGCCTGGGTGTGTTTTGCTTTACATTTAAATTGACTATTGTTAAAACATAAACTTAATTTTGTTTTAGAAAGGCAGTAATAGCCCAGTGTTCAAAATTCAGTTGTGTAGAAAGGAGGTGTAAGGGAAGCCTCGGCACCCTCGCTTCCTAGTACGGAGTTTTGCCTCCCAGGGTTCCCATTGCCACCACTCTGTTACCGACCTTCCCGGGGGGGTTTACGTGCTGGAGCAGGCGCGGGTAGGTCCTTTTTACTTTGGTCTTTTAGTAAATTTTGGACAGTTTGTCTTCTTGGTCTAGAGCAGTAAAGAAGTGCCTCATTCCTTTTAGTGGCTGTGAGGCACTCCAGTATATGTGGTGCGTACTTTACCAGTCTCTCTGTTAGACATCTGTCTGTCTGTTTTTATTGTGAAGAGTGCTGCAATGAGTAAACCTGAACAAATACTATTTTACTCTTGTATGGTAAGTTTGTGGGATTTATAGGCTAAATTTTAGAAGTGCAATTGCTGGGACAAAAGATGTGTGTGCAGTAGCCTCCCCCTTATTCGCGGTTTCGCTTTCCATGGTTTTCAGTTGACATGCAGGGGATATGTTAAATGGAAAGTTCCAGAAATAAACAATTTTTAAGTTATAAGTTGCATGCTGTTCTGAGTCCTGCTCTGCTGGCCTGTCCTGCCTGGATTGTGAATCACCCTTTGTCTAGCATATCCATTATACATGTACAGGTACTGTAAGACACTTGGAGAGAGCCCTGACTCGTGTGGCTCAGAGGATTGAGCATCATCCTGCAAACCGAAAGGTCGCTGGTTTGATTCCCAGTCAGGGTACATGCCTGGGTTGTGGGCCAGGTCCCCAGTAGGAGGTACTCAAGAGGCAGCCACACATTGTTGTTTCTCTCTCTCTCTTTCTCCCTCCCTTCCCTCTCTAAAAATAAATAAATAAAATCTTTTAAAAAAGGCATTATTTACCTTCTTTTAAAAAAAGATATTTTGAGAGAGAGACCATATTCACTTAACTCTTTACTATAGTATATTGTGTAATTGTTATATTTTATTATTAGGTGCTGTTAATCTCTTACTGTGCCTAGTTTATAAACTTTATCACAGGTATGTACAGAAAAAATGTAGTATATTAGAGTTCAGTTTTACCCTCAGTTTTAGGTATCCATGGGGAGCTCTTGAACATACCTACTTGGGGGGGTTACTATATTTGTAATTGCAAAAAAAAAGATTTATTCTTAGAGGGGAAGGGAGGGAGGAACGGGGGAGAGGAAACATCAGTGTGCGAGAACACTGATTGGTTGCCTCTTGCATGTTCCCTGACTGGGGACCAGGCCCGCAACCCAGGCATGTGCCCTGACCGGGAATCGAACCAGTGACCTTTTGTGTTGTAGGATGATGATCCACACCAGTCAGGGCTGTATTTGTAATTTTAACATACTGTTTAATTGCCCTTCAAAAAATCTGTGCTAGTTCACACCCCACCTGAAATACAGAGAGGGCTCACTTGACCGCAGCCTCTCTGGCACAGCTTATCGGTGTCTTAAGTGATTCTAACAGGTGAGTGATGTGTGGTATCAGAGGGCACGTGATTTTAATATTTTACTTTTTAGGTGGGTGTGAACATTTCAAAATTTAAAAGCCATTTTGTATTACCCTTTTTGTGAAATGTTCCTGTTCTTTGCTCATTTTATCTTGAGTTTTATGATTTTCATTTTGATCTGTAGTTCTTCATGTATTAGATTAGTTCTTTGTACTTTTATGACATGAGTTGCAAGTATTTTTCCCATTTGGTCATTACAATTTTTTATGAGTAAAAAATTTTTTTCTTGTGGGTTTCGTGTTATATTTAGAAATCCTTTCCTACTCTGATGGTAAAATTCCTTTAGTTCTGGTGCTCTTGATTTTTTTGAAACGTTTGGGTCTTTGGTTCGACCTCTGTTTTGGCACAAGGCTTGCAGTAGGTGCAGCTTTATTCTCTGTCGATCTGCTGTGCCCAGTGCTACTTACGGCGTGTTCACTGGTTTGACGTACTTCCTGTCCATGTGCAGAATAGATTGCTGGGGGTGTTTGAGGGTACTTCTGGGCTTTACTTTCTTGGCAGGTGCATCTTAAATGAGGGATCTCCATAATACAGTGAACTTCCCATCTTTTGTAGGTTCCTTGTTTCTATACTGACGCAGAGAGACGCTCAGTGATGGATGCGACACAGATTGCCGGCCTCAACTGCCTGAGACTGATGAATGACACTACGGCGGGTAAGAGATGCCACTACAGCGTTTGCTGCGGTGGTTGTGAGGGTTGCGGAATCCTAAAATCCCAGGCTTTCTCTTCTTTATTTTGCCCGGAGCACTTACCACCTTTGTGTCACAGTATTTTTGGTGACTCTGTCATATATGAAGAATTCACCTGACCAGTACTTTTCCTGTATCTTTGTAGTGCCCACCCTGGCATTTAATCACGGGGTTGTTCGGAAAGGAATACACTTGCTGTGATCGGAGCAGTGCTTAGACTTAAATATGGGCCTTTTTTGCAACTTTGGTCTGGTGGAGTCGGAGGAACGGGAAGCAACATTTCAGGGACAGCATAATGTGGGAAGGTTTAGAGGGCACAAGGGTAGGAGAAATCCTGCAGAATACATCAGGGAAAGTGGGGAACGGGCTTGGTAACAGTTGCCCCAGTCATGGGAATTGGCAATTGGATTGGGAGACATTAAGGAACCCTAAATGAATGTCAGCCTTTAACTCTTTGAAGTTAATGTCTTCATGAGTAACTATGCAAAGCTTGTAAAGGATTTGATTCTTTGTAGAACAACATATGATGCAGCTTCATTCAATATATACAAGATCTGTTTCTACTTAAATTTTAAGTTTACTCTTAGATGATAATATGTTGAATTTTTTTTTCCTTATGTAGTTGCTCTTGCATATGGAATCTATAAGCAAGATCTCCCTGCCTTAGAAGAGAAACCAAGAAATGTAGTTTTTGTAGACATGGGGCATTCCTCTTACCAAGTTTCTTTATGTGCATTTAATAGAGGAAAGCTTAAAGTAAGTATCCTTTTTTCTGGAAGACTATTACAGGTGTGTGGTAATTAGGAACTTGTGAGAGACAATTGAAATACGTGGTTAAAGGGTTTTGTCGCACTGGTGAAAACTCGCTGTGAGCCATCCGAACTAGAAGCCAGGTGCATAAGGTGGGGTGGACGCTGTGAGCCCAGAGTGATTAAGAGTTGGCATGGTGTGAGGAGAAGCACCTGCTGTTGCTGAGCCTTATTTTTTTTACCTATGATGAGAGAAAAGAATGCCTGCAGGCTTATTAGGAGGCTGCTTTAGTATGCAGTCCCTACACTGAGGGTTGAGGAGATTATGATGAAGGTATTCTCTGCTTAGACCCCTGGAGAAGACAGTGTTCTGTGCAGAGATGAGGAGGGGCCAGAGGATGATTAAGGTCACAGTTAATTTGCTGGTATATATGTTAGTTCCACAATAGGATATAAAATCTTTTTTAAAAAAATATTTTTTTTTATTTGTTTTTAGAGGGGAAGGGAGGGAGAAAAACATCAATGTGTGGTTGCCTCTCACACGCCCCCTACTGGGGACCTGGCCCTCAACCCAGGCATGTGCCCTGACTGGGAATTGAACCGGCAACCCTTTGTTTAGCAGGCCAGCGCTCCATCCACTGAGCCACACCCGCCAGGGTGGGATATAAAATGTTTAGCTCAGTGATTTTTATGTAGAACTGATGAGTTTTAAGACTTTATTTATTTTTAGGGCGAGGGGAAGTTGTGGGAGAGAGGGAGAGAAACATCAATGTGTGGTTACCTCATGAGCACTCCCTACTGGGGAACCTGCCCCACAATCCAGGGATGTGCCCTGACCAGGAATCCAACAGGTGACTTTTGGCTTGTGGGACAATATCCAGCCTACTGAGCCACACCAGTCTGGGCTAGGGTTTTGTTTTTGTTTTTAAATAAAATGAAAGCAAATCTTTGGGATCGTTGGGAAATTAGAAGTTGGCGATTTTAATGGATACAAATGCTGGATCAAGTTTAATTCTCAGTGTTTAAATAAACTTTACTTGGATTACTAATAGAATTATTTCTGAAATTCTATATTTTAACCTTTTTAAGCAGAAGATAATGGTCATTTAGCTTTGGCTTTGGGACAAAGTGATGTGTATTAGTGGTCATCTGCTCTTTTTTCTTACATTGTCTTTCACTGCCAGGTGTTATTTGCCAGTTTTCCAGTTATAACTAAAATTTAATTATAAGAATACTCATTATAAAAGTTTCTCCAAACTTGAAAAACATTTATGTGTAAAGAAAACAATGCTGAAGTTCTGGCTGTGTGGCTCAGCTGGTGGGAACCTCATTCTGTACCCCAAAGGTTGTGGGGTTGACCACCTGTGGGGGTGCGTGTGGGAGGCAGCCCATTGATGTTTCTCTGTCTTTCTCCCTTTCTCTCTCAAATCAAACATATCCTCGGGGGAGGATGAAAAAGAGTCTAAATTTAAAAAATACTCAAAATCTTAACAGTTTTCTGTGTTTCACTCTAGCTTTAAGAAGACAAACTTGGAATACACTGTATTTTATTAGTTCTGTGCTTTGTTTTTCTTTCTCTTCAGTTAACAGATGTAGAAAATTTCCCCCTGACATTTAACCTTCTTCGAAGAGGCTGCTTCTGTTGCCTCATAAGGATGCCATCGCTCACTTGGCCTGTCTTGTGTTACTTAGTGTCGTCAGATCTAGTTCCCTTCCAGTGTGCTAGGGATTTGGGAAATGGGTAACGCGCCCAAGCTAGTAAGACTTCTGTGTTAAACAGAAACAACTTGCTGGCGGTTAAGGCTCTAGCATCTTTTTGGGCAGTAAACTACAGGGCTAAGCTGTTGGTATTCAGTTTTGTGATAGTAAGAAGATGAGAAGTGCATACTCGACCCATTGGTACATTGGTGTTGGGTATGTAAGTACAGTGGGTACAGTGGAGAGGGCGCGGGTTTTGAAGTCCACTTCCACCCCTTGTTTTGTAGCATCTTCTGTAAACCGGGGATTCCAGTGTCTCTTCACAGTGCTTGTAACGGTGACTAAGTGACACGTGCACATAGCCTCGTTTCATCCTTAATGCCCCCCCTTAATACAGTTTACCTGTTAAAGACATATCATCATAAAATTTAAAATTGCTTTATTTTTGAGTTAATTATCATCTCTTTTCCAAGGTTCTCGCTACTGCATTTGATACAACACTGGGAGGCAGGAAGTTTGATGAGGTGTTAGTAAATCACTTCTGTGAAGAATTTGGAAAGAAATACAAGCTAGACATAAAGTCCAAGATCCGTGCATTATTGCGACTGTCTCAGGAGTGTGAGAAACTCAAGAAATTGATGAGTGCAAACGCGTCAGACCTCCCTTTGAGCATCGAATGTTTTATGAATGATGTTGATGTGTCCGGAACTATGAATAGGTAACAACATTAATATTTCGACATTATGCCGAACTGTCATTTTTCTTCACTTTCATTAGCCTTAATCATTAATTAGCTAATTGTTGAAATCATCATGGTTATTATATCACTTCAGTTCTATAGATAAAAATTAGAGGCCGTTCAGGATCCTGCTTTTTATGTGAAGGTTGGGTTTGGTTCTAATTCTATTCTAATAATGTAGACTAATGTTTTATTCTGAGTAATGAGACGTTGCAGGAAGTAGTTCTTTATGTGTGCATGAGTTACATGTGACTACCAGTTTTCATAGAACCAAGGCACAGTGCTGTAATGCAGAATTATGCCAAATTTGATTTAATCATTGATTCAGAAATTGGTGTTTTGAGACAGTTCACGGTCACTTGGGACAACAGCTCTTTTTGTATGGTGCGACAAGACTTGCGGGTGACTGGTTTCCAGGGCTGTCCTCGGGACTAGAACTGTGCTGGGCAGTGACACAGGCGTTCTTGAGGGTGCGGACAGTATTGGGGGGTTCAGGCAGGACTGACGCTTGCTTGGGGAAATAGGGCCCTAAAAGATTGAGTTGGGATTGAAATTGCTCCTGATATGCTAGAATTAGATTATCGTGCCCAGTGACCAAGTTTGTAGTTGCCTTCCCCCCTGCTTGAAAGTGGTCGTTCTCATTTTTGTTAAGTAGCAGTTTTGTATGTGTTATGCGTCGGGCGGGGCTGGGTATAGGGGCATACCGTGTTGTTTCAGAAGTTGCTGGTGGAATGTTACGTGATTATGAGAGCCAAATAGATGTTTCTTACTCTTTTAAAAGTTGAAAACCGCTAATGAGCTTGTGCACCACTTTAAAAAAAATTGTGCTGCACCTGCTATATTGTCAGGCACACGGCGCTTCCGCACCCCACTGTCCTGTGGCCTTCATTTCGTCTTTAATGCTCACTAGCAGTCTCTCTGTCTCTGTAAACCAGTGAAGCCAGATGGTTTATTTCTGATATGACAGCATTTCTTCTAATTGACTTTTTAAAAAAATTGAGGTGAAATTCTTACACTACTTCAAAGTTAATGACTCGGTGTCATTCAGTAAATTCGCGGTGTCGTGCCTGCCTAGTGACAAACCATTTTCACTGCTCCAGAGAGACCCTTATGCCCATGAAGCAGTCATTTCCCAGGTGTCTTACGCTGCCCCGTGGCCACACCAGTCTGCTTCTGTCTCGGTGGGTTTTTCTCTTTGGGATGTTTCACATCATTGGAGTCATGAAGGATGGAGGTGGGCAAAAGTAGGTTTACAGCTGTTTGTGTGAAGAATGATACAATAATAATAATAATACAACAACAAGCTCTGTTTCGCATACTCACCTGTAAACCTACTGTTTGCCCACCCGTTTGTGGTGGCCGCTTTTCGCCCAGAGCATTTCACGTAACGTCGTGTTTCTGAGCTTCTGGGGCGTGTGTTGGACCCCGTCGCTTTTCGTGGCAGCTCTCTCCCACCTCCCCGTTGGTCAGTGATGGTGCTGGTGGTGGTTGTACCTCCTGTCTGTGCGAGTGATGCAGGGACCGGTATTGGACCGTTCTGCTCTCAGTTCCTTTGTGTGTTCACCTAGGAGTGGATTGCTGAGTCCTCTGGGAACGCTGTGTTCAGCTTTTTGAGGAATCACTTGCTTCTGGGAACACAGCTGTCGTTTCAAATCACTGCCGACGCGTATGAGTTTGTGTTGCTGCGCATCCTCCTCCCCGGTCCTGCTATTGGTGGTCTTGAATTTTGCCACTGATGGGTATTTTCTGCAGCTCTATAATTGTTCTTTTGGTTGAGGTGTAATTAATAAAAGTAACCCTTTTAAAATGTACTATTTTAGTGGTTTTTAGCGTATTCACAGAACTGTGCAGCCATCACCACAACCCAATTTCAGAATATATTCACCGCCTCGTAGAGAACCCCTAAACGAGCTGTAAAGCTGTGCACAGATAGGCAGGAACCTTAACTACATATTTCTAAGTAAAAGAAGCCAGTTTGAAAAGGCTAAACCCTGTAGGACTCAGCTGCTTGGCTTTCTGAGAAAGGCAAGGCTGTGGAGACGGTAGAAGGTCAGTGGTGGCGGGGGCCTGGGGAGGGACAGACGAGCGGGTGGAGCTCCCGTAATCTGGGGACAGTGGCACTGCTCTGTGGTGCTGCAGTGGTGGGTGCTCTGTCACACTCTGTCGGGCCCTGCAGAGCTCTCACATGTGCTGTCTGCAGCAGCACTGGCGTGTTAGCAGGGTGCCGCACCGATGCAGGGTGCCAGTCGGCACCCTGGGAGGGGTTGGGGGCATGTGGGGATTCTGTGCTTGTTTATTTCTCTGTAACCCAGAACCCATCCACAGAGTAAAGTACACTAAATTAAAACAGGAAAAGAAAAAACTGCGGTCATTAGCTGTGTCTTCATCTCTTCTTTCTCCCCCTAGCCCCAGGTAGCCATAAATCTGCTCTTTCTGAATTTATCCGTCCTGAACTTTTCATATAAATGGAGTCATACAACGTGGGTGTTTTTTTGTTTTGATTGGCTTCTTTTACCTAGTCTAATGTTTGCAGAGTTCATCTGTGTTCTAACATGTATTAGTCCCTTTTATTGTATTCATTTCTTTCTCTTGCTGTGAGTACATTGGATGTACTCACTTTTTTGGCTGGTTTATGAGTAATGCTACTGTGAACATACATTCATGCACAAATTTTTATGTGTCATATGTTTTCAGTTCTCTGTCATGTACTCAAAGTAGAATTACTGGGTCATAGGGTAACTGTGTTCCACGTTTTGAAGCACCGCCAGACTTTTCCAAAGTGGATGCATCATTTCATAACCCCTTCCAGAAATGCGGAGGGACCCAGTTTCTCTACTCCTTGCCAATGCTTGTTACGTCTTTTCGTTCACAGCTGTGAGTCTGTTCCACTTACGAGGAGCGTGTGATTTAACCCTTGTCGTTTACTTTATAGAGGCACATTTCTGGAGATGTGCGACGACCTCTTAGCGAGAGTGGAGCCTCCCCTGCGTAGTGTCCTGGAACAAGCCAGTAAGTGTTTTTGTGATTGATTGTTTGTGTGTCTCCCACTCTTTGGAAATGTTGTTTGTTACTTTTTTCAGCTACACAAATTTTCACTGTGTAGATGACTGCAGTACTATATTAAGCTTCTGTATATCTTCCCTCTGGAACACCCACTTCCCCCAAGCAATCTTTTGATAATAGTGCCCAGGGAAGCCTAAAGGTTTCCCAGGAAACCGAACTCAGACTCTCCCCTCCTTCCATGTGGGTAAGAACTGCCTTTGCAGTCTCCTGGGCTCTCCTGCCGGTGAGTCTGTGTCTGCTGAATGACAGCTAGCGCAGAGGGAGGGTGACGACCATATTTACTGTGACAGGCTGCTTTTTTTATCTTGGTCTAGAAGGTGGAGGGAGGTGTGATTTCGGAATAGATTACTAATTTTCCCAAATTGTGTGACAGCCTTTCACGTAGAGCCCACCTTTGTCTTGGTCGCCAGCTGTTTCCAAGTGCTGAAAAGTACTGTCAGCCTGGCGGGTTTGTCCCCTGCCTGAGTCACAGTGATTACGGCAGGTGGGTGTGGTGTCTCATACCGGTCAGCCTGCTGTTTTATGTAGCCCTTCTCAGTGGTGGTTGGCGCTTGTTCAGTAAACTGTGACCAGAAACTCAGGAGGTACTGCGAGTTACATGTGAGTGACAGCAGAGCCTTGGTGAGAGGGTGATACATGTGCTGTAGTCAGACTGTGTTTATGCCCTGGATGGAGTGCTGGAGTGGATCTCTACCTCTTTTTTCTCCCTCGTCGGGTCAGGGGTGACCCAGTACTTCAAGGCTGCCTTATCTTCCTTATGGCTAGCTTAATTACTCATGTTTTAACAGTTCTTGGTGGGGCAGTCTTTCAGAGATTGTAGGACATTGAGTATTCCTGCCTCAGCTCCTAAATCCCAGTTTTTGTGCCACCTTGCCCCCATACTTTTGAGATCAAAACATACCCATGTTTCTAGGTGCTGTGCACCTGCGTGTGCGCACATGTTCCGTGCTTGCTCTTGAGGAGGGGTGAAAGAGTGGCAGATTTCGTTACACGTCTGAGTTATTTTGTTGTGATAAGATGCTGTCGCACTTGTCATTTCACTGTAAAATAATCAACTTAGAGGTTCTTTTAGTCTGAATGTCGAATTTAACACAGAGCTGAAGAAGGAAGACATTTATGCAGTGGAGATAGTTGGTGGTGCGACGCGGATCCCCGCAGTGAAGGAGAAGATCGGCAAGTTCTTTGGTAAAGAGCTCAGCACCACGCTGAATGCCGACGAAGCCGTCACTCGAGGCTGCGCGCTGCAGGTGAGTTTTCTTTCTTTCCTCGGTAGCCGCTTCCGGTCATGGCGACACGTCAGCAAGAATCCGAGGTTAGTGTGGGAGGATCTCAGGGTGTAAGGTTCTGAAACTTTTGTTTTAAAAGGGATTTCAGAGGTGGTGTTCATAAATAGAATAGAACTCAATAACATGTAAAGGATAGAACTCGATAACATGTAATAAGATGCATTAACTTACTAGAAACATAGGTAAGCCTGAAGTACTGTTGAATTTGGCATATTATCTATTGTCTCTATATGAAGTAGCATTGTACATAAATTAAATGTTAATGTTAATGGAAAAACGATAAGGAACAGCTAGACTATCGGTAATTTGACAAATGATAGAAATTTATAAAACTGTATTCAGGCACTATTAAACTATTAGTATAAATATTTAAGAACTATTGATGATGGTTTTCTGAATTCTTTTTAAATAATCTTGTGATATTCATAATGTTTATATTTGTCACATGGAAATTTTTAAAAATTATTATTCTAGTGTGCAATCTTATCGCCTGCTTTCAAAGTCAGAGAATTTTCTATCACTGATGTAGTACC
>VMDR010022279.1:0-16296 GCA_007922815.1 Macrotus californicus
AAAAAAAAAAAAAAAAAACATGCCCCAAGTGAAAGAACAGACAAAAACTCCAGAAAAAGAGCTAAATTAAATGGAGATAAGCAATCTATCAAATGCAGAGTTCAAAACACTGGTTATAAGGATGCTCAAGGAACTTAGTGAGGACCTCAACAGCTTAAAAAATACTCATTCAGAAATGAAGGATACACTAATTGAAATAAAGAACAATTTACAGGGAAACAACAGTAGAGTGGATAAAGCTGAGAATCAAATCAATGATTTGGAACATAAGGAAGCAAAAAAAACAACCATTCAGAACAACAAGAAGAAAAAAATAATCAAAAAATATGAAGATAGTATAAGCAGCCTCTAGGACAACTTCAACAGACCCAACCTTCACATCATAGGAGTACCAGAAGGAGAAGACAAAGAGCAAGAAATTGGAAATCTATTTGAAAAAATAATGAAAGAGAACTTCCCTAATTTGGTGAAGGAAATAGACATGCCAGTCCAGAAAGCAGACAGTCCCAAACAAGATGGATGCAAAGAGGCCCACTCCACAACACATCATAATTAATGTGCCAAAGCTTAAAGATAAAGAGAGAATCTTAAAAGCAGCAAGAGAAAAGCTGAGAGTTACCTACAAAAGAATTCCCATAAGACTGTCAGCTGATTTCTCAAAAGAAACTTCATAGGCTGGAAGGGATTGGCAAGAAATATTCAAAGTCATGAAAAGCAGGGACCTACAGCCAAGATTGCTCTACCCAGCAAAGCTATCATTCAGGATCAAAGGGCAGATAAAGAGCTTCCCAGACAAGAAAAAAACTAAAGTTCATCATCACCAAATTATTATTATATGAAATGTTAAAGGGACTTATTTAAGAAAAAGAAGAAGATCAAAACTGTGAACAATAAACTAAAGTTCATCATCACCAAATTTTTATTATATGAAATGTTAAAGGGACTTATTTAAGAAAAAGAAGAAGATCAAAACTGTGAACAATAAAATGGCAATAAATACATATCTATCAATAATTGAATCTCATAAACAAACTAAGCAAACAAGAAGAAAAGAGACAGAATCATGGATACAGAGAGTGTTTTGATGATTGCCAGATGAGAGGGGATGTGGAGGAATGGGGAAAGAAGTGAGGGGATCAGGAAGTACAAATAGGTAGTTATAGAATAGCCATGGGGATGTGAAGTTCAGCAGAGGAAATGGAGTAGCCTAAGAACTTATACATATGACCCATGGACATGGACAATGGTGTTTGGGTTGCCTGAGGGAGTGGAGAGTGCTGGGTGGAGGTGGGCAACAGGGGAAAAATCAGGAAACTGTAATAGCATAATCAATAAAATATAATTTAAAAAATTAAGAAAGAGTAGTTTGTATCATGTATGAATCTGGATTGGTTTTGATCAAGATATAAAGAAATCTGAATAAACCAGAATTCGTATGGGAATAGATATAGAAACCTTGATTAAATAAGAATTAAAAAGAAAACAAAATTTATACTATAAAGCAAAGAATATGGCAAAGCTAATTACAAAGTTCAAACAGCTCTGCCCCATAAGAGAAAGTCTGCCTTCTTGATCAAATGCAGTATTCAAACATAGCAGTGAACCCGAAAGTGCTTTCAAGACCATTAACAGCCCTGTCATTTTATAACCAGTTAATGATAAATTTGGGGCTAGAATCCAGTTTTCCTGTCTCAGGGCTCCTTCCTGAATGTAAACAGAACAAACACAAATTCCTTTAGCACCTTTTATACAGTAGATGAGTCAGCCCAATTTTATGAGGAAATTATTTTAGAAAACCAGAGTTAAATGCTTTTCATTATATATCTTTAAAATAAATTTTTAAAAACATTCATAAGGAAAACATCCTTTTATAAACATAAGTACAGTATACCTTTTATTATAATTTAGTAATTCTTGATATGGGATGATTTTCTAATAATCTCTTTTTGAAAAATTAATAATACAGCATGCTGATTATTCTCCACTTGCCATCCAGATCCATTCTGCACATTTTACTGCCCTGCTCTGGCCCGGGAAGCTGACCTCCACAGTGGGCACCCTTGCCTGCAGGCTTCTGTGGAGTTTGTCCAGTGGGAATAAAGCAGGAGAGATGAGTATTTGGAGGAGAGGCTAGGGTGCTACCCATCTCTACCCCATTCCCACTCTGCCTCCTCACTGTCTACCTGGCTGTCCCCTTTTCCAAGGCTCCAAGCTCTCTCTGGACTTAGTGGTCCCCAAGTCCTTTAACACCCCTCCGTAATTAGTCACTTCATGAAACCCTTTTCAGTCAATGCCATACATGTATCATCAGTTTCCTGCCAGAACCCCGACAGCTTGCTGCACAGAGTTACAAGAAGTCTGCAGGTTCCTGTGAATACTGGTACAGAGCCACCAACTGGCAGACAGTCCTGTGCCATCCCGGAACAGATCCTAGCCAGGGCCAGGTCAGGTCTTGCACAATTCGAGTCTGCCTCTGTGCACGTTCTGCCTGCCCTGTTGGGAGGGGTGACCTGCCATGGATCCGGGCATCCTGTGAGTTCTTGCTGGGTGTGCACAGAATGCGAGGCCCTGGCCACTCCTGAACCAGGTGAGTTGGATGAGATAGTATCGCTCTCCAGGACAAAGAGCAGCCTTGCTAACCACTGGCTATAAATACAGCACTGGGTTCCCAAGCTCAGTGTTCCTCACCTGCACACAAGCCCATGGGACTTGGGGAACAAAGGGGAACTGATACAAACACAACTGTCCTGCTGCTTGCAGGGCTGAGTCTGACCCAGGAGCCTCCCATCTTCTTTGGAATCCATGAAATAGGAGCAGGCTCATTTATGAATTTGGAAGAAGGGTAAAATCTCAAACCCTGACATCCTCATCCACAACATTCCAGCCACACCAGCTTCTTCCTTTCCATTCCTCAGGCGCCCAGCCAAGTACTGTCTTCAGGACTTTGTTCTTTCTGTTCCCTTCATGCAACATGCTCAGGCCCAAGGTCTTCACGCAGCAGGCTCCGACTTTCTCAGGCCTCAGATGCCTGTCATCTCCTCAGAGAGGCTTCCTGCACATCCAACCCAAAGTCGCTCTGGGAAAAGGAGGCTTTTTTACATAGCTCCCCACTAACTGAAGATTTCACCGAGGGTCTGTATAGAAGAAATAATGGCACCTTCCTCAGCCTCCTTCCAGCTCCCCCTCACCTTTCCCCAACTCTCCACTATCCACTTCTGTTCCCTGCGTGCATCTGCCTGGACTCTCGAGTATTTTTGGTGAACCTATCCAGGCATGGGGCAACCTAAAGGTTTGAACAGATAGACCATTCCTCAGGAGTCTCATGCAATGCTGAGAGCAATCTCAAAATTTCTAGCACCAGTAACTTTATGAATACACAATTTTATGGTCAGACTAGAGAAATCCCTGTGAAAATTTGAAGTAAATTATGTCTAAAAAAATCTTTCCTCATCCACTAAATGCCAAGGTTGGAGTGTTTACTGAATAAATACTGGCAGGGCACACATTCTGTGCCAGGCCATGTCCAAATGAATAGACACTACTAAAACATCATTAAATTACAAATCATACTTCATTTTATCCTCCCAAAACCCTTTGAAGCAAGCACTATTACTTCCCTACTCTACCAATGGAAAAAACTGAGGCACAACGAAGTTACGTAACCTGCCCAAAGTTGCACAGATGACAAAGCAGCAGACCTGGGTTCTGACCCCGGGCTCCCTGGCTTCAGAGACTATCTCTTGGCCATTGTGCGACATGCCACCTAGCTTAAACCCATGAATGTCACTATGCTGACACTCCTGATTCAGCTCCACCGGGGCCTCCATTTCCCATACGTTGTGACATGTCTAATATTCATAACACAGATTGATTGTTTGGCCAGAGTCTCTCCACTGTCTGTCTCATAAGCTGACTTACTAAGTAAGTGTGGAATGTAGGAGAGGGATTTTATTGTCACTTGATGCTCAGAGGTATTGAAAGATATCCCTTGCCCAGGGTCCAGAGGAGGCTGCCTGCCATTTATTTTTACTGGAAGAAAACTTACTATGGATGCCTCAAAAAATGTCCCCAGTGGGTCCAGGCACGTGAAACCTGGAATCCAGTGCACCTTCTGTTATGACAGCTCTGTGTCATAGTGGGACCTTCAACAACCCCGTGCCATGCCCATCAGCTCTTCCTTGTTGCTCACCTTCCCCATTCCCTCTCGCCAGCACTCAGACCTGCCAAGGCCCAGCCCTGAGGCTTCTCTGACCTAGATAACACAGTCCCAGTGACACTGTCTCCTAAGGACAGCTTTGTGCGTGGTTTGAGGCTCCACCATGTGCCTTAGTGTCACTCCTGGTTAAGCGGCCCACATCTAGAACCTGAATACAATCAGGACTCCCTTCTCTCATGTCAACACCCAGATCAGCAAGATTCAGTCCCCAAATATTCAACAGCAACAAGCATTAAATAATCACATGAGTGATGAATAGGCAGAGCACAGAGGATTCTTAAGGCAGTGGAAACTATTCTGCATAATGCTCTACAGGTGGGTACTTGACATCATACTCTTGTCCAAACCCACACAACGTACAGCACCGAGAGCAGATCCCAATGGAAACAATGGACGGAGGGCAGCAATGGTAAGTCAAAATGGGGTCATTGACTGTAACAGATGTCTGCTCTGGTGCAGATGTTGATAGTGGGGAGGCTGCGGGTGTGTTGGGGCAAAGTTCTCAGACACTCTGTGCTTTCTGCTAGAACGTCCCTAAAAGTATGAAATTAACTTAAAAAATAATGTGTCTTTACTTCAGTTTCTTGAAAAGGAGGCAAAAAGGATATCCCACCATGAAACTACAACCACACGGCATCTCTTCTCTGTCTTCCCTAAGACTTCAGCCCTCTGAGGCTCTCCTTCTCATCCTCTGTCCCGATGTGTTTGTTTTTCCTCCTTACAGGTGCACACACATACACACACCACACACACGCACAGCAACAGGTCTTCTCTCACATCAGTCAGTTTAGCTTCTCTCTCTGTGCAGTTCCCCTCATGCCTTGATTCCCGTCACTCAACAAAGCAGAGACAATCTGGGCAGGACCTACACGAAACCCTCCTTAAGATGTCAAGTAGCTGGAAATGCTGTCAATGCAATGCTAGCATTGTAAGTGCAAATTTAAATTTAAAATTTCATGCAGTAAAAAATGTGTGATTTTTGAAACAGCACAATTTTAATCATATTAAGAGCTTCGCTTTATGCATGAATTTTGAAAGAACATGTGCCCTGTCCCCCACCAAATAAACTTTTTGTGCAGATTACCTAACAAAGTTGACAGGCGGAATAAATTGTAAATAGAACTGCCATGGCCTTACCACATTAGCCTATGGACAGAAATATCCACCAACTGCTGGCATGAGCTGTGGCCTTGAACTAGGGCAGATGAGAATCCCATAGGGTTTCAAGATGTATCTTTTGATTAAATGAGCAGGATTGTTGTTGTACTTTAATAGTTTTGTTCCTGCTAACTGAGGTATCACAGCTATGCAGATAATCACAACTTACTAAACTGTAGCTTTAATATGAAATTCAGTATTTCAGTTTCTACTGCAAGTGTTAAGTATTTTCCAAAGAAAGACAATGCACCCATGCACAAAATGGCACTTTTATAGTCCACGTGGCCCTGAACTTAAGTGTTGACTTGATGGTCAATGACGCGTCTGCTAAGTGTGCAGACTGTACAGAAAGTACTTTCTATTATTCAATAATATGTCCTGCTCAATTGCTCTATTATTGAATAAAAACCCCTAAAGAATTTTCACTTCCAGCAATGGTTTCTGACTTCCTTTTGGTGTCTAGACAATAATGATTGACTGAAATGTATGGGGACCAACATAAGAAAAAGCCTTTAAAATATTTAATATTTGTAGTTATTGGAGTAGGGGGAGGGAAGAGAAAACAAACCAATATTGCAGGTTGGTACCAAGCTTCCAGATCAATATAATTTTGATATATATAGGATTTAGTTATCAAAAAGCCCAATGTAAAATAGTTATATTTGAGATGACAATGCTAGAGTCAGAGGTGAGAAGTGTGTAAAGTCAAAATGACTTTCTACAACAATTAAAATTTAAAATGTTTAATCTTTATGAAACAACAAGTTCTAGAAAATTAGATTTTCCCACACTGGGTCCCAGCCAGCAGTCTCGGAAACTCAGGGTTCAGGTCCGAACCTAGTCATTCATTCAGCATCTCTGCTCTCAGATCCTAACAGCCAAGCGAGGTTGAGGGGGTGTGGGGTCAGCCTGCATTTGCATCCCTGTGATATACCCCTACCACCTCTGAGAGAGCTGGGTCAGAACTGCCACCCATTGCTATTCATTCAACCCTGCAGGACAAGGAAAGGACTGTATTCATTAGCATTTGCACCATCTAACTTTTAAAACCTCCAGGTAAGTACTGCCCAAATTTTATTTTGATGAATTGAAAGGATATTTCCAAACTAAGGAATCTCTCAATGAATTGACAATATTAAAGTTTCTGTTTAACCTGAAACACATGTGTGTGTGTGTGAGTGTGTAACACTTGGCCCCTTCTCTGGCTGGGTAAGCAGATGATGTGAGATGCATGTGGTGAAGAGCCTTGTGCTTCACTCAGTGTATTCACAACGGAGCTCAACCTCGGAGAGGATGGACAGAAGTTGTAAAACATCAGGATGAGTCATGTCGATTCCAGGATATATTCTGAAAGTTGTGAATTCTTAAAAACCAACATAAATCCTATATAAAAGATTGTATTGTTATTTGGTTCATATATTTACATGCAGGACAATTCTTAATACCAAGATCTTACGCTGCCATAAGAAGACCATATACTCCCCTCCCCTGCAAATGATCAGAATTAAATGGGCAGCAGGGTAAAGGGGTCTTCTGCATCTTCAGCATTGCCAGTTCAGTTGAAAATGCACTTTGGGCATATCCTGCATTGACTGAGTATTGGGCACCCAGTGATGTGTTCCTTGGACTGCAGAGGCCATTCCTTCTCTTGATAGGAAGTATGAGTGCATATTCACCCAGACTCTTCAGTATATGTCACAGGATCACAGACAGAGTGGGAAGGAATTTAGGAGATAATCTGGCCCAATCTCCCTGCTGCGCTGATGCAAACACTGTGGCTTAGAGGTAACATAACATCCCTACATCTCACGGTGAGTAGACGGTGAAGCTGAGGCCCAAAGCCAGGAATGTTTTCAGAACATTCTGTACAGCTACTGACACTAGTTTTTAGTGTCTTCCTGTCTGAGTAGCCAAATATACCTGGATCCTTAGTATATATCTCCCCTTTTAAAAACAGCACATATTCATTCCTCCTAGTGAAATAAAATTTTCCTGAGCCCCAACAGAGCTGTGACCTATTTGTGCAGTATCCCCACATCTACCACTTTAAAAATTCACCACCCACCCAGAGACAGAGTTCCAGTCTTCTCTGCATATCTGTGAAGGGGAGAACACAGCCCTGTGTCCCTTCACCTCAACATTCTCAGATAAATTCAGGCTACCACAGAGGGCATTCTGGCCACTGTCTGCAACTTCACTCACAGCCATATGCTGAATGGAAAAGGGATCAACTACCCACATTTGAAATATTCATAATTACACACTGTCCTACAAGGAGCACCTGGCTGCCCACAGGTGCACACACAGGGAAAACCCACAGGGCTGTGGGCTCCTCCATGATGTTCAATCCAGCCTCTTAGTGGTGGAACACTGGGGTTCTGAATAGTCAGACCCAGTGCAAACTCGCTGCATGTGTGTAGAGAGAAAGAACCGACATCCTGTCAATCCTCAGACTGCCATGCCGGAGATCCTGGACAAGCCTGGGCAGTGAGTTTATTCCCTACTCTGATGTCTGATGGGGAGTGAAAGGTGTGTGCATTAGTGACCTGGAGTTTAACTGGACACAAATGTCAAGATGAGCACTATTCAGTCTAGTCACATTAGTCAACTTCAGGACAACAGAAAGTCTGAAGACAATGGAACGCCACGGCCCGTGACATGACCTGGAACGCTGCAGTGTGCATGTCAGATGGTGTTCCACCTCTTCCTACATTAGACACACCACTGAGTGCAACGCTCCTTATTACATTAAAGGAGGCTCCACACAAAAGTGTCAGCAGCACCCAGTTCACTCATGGAATTGCGAGCTGTGTGTTAGCTGCCGATTTAAATTAATTTTGCTTCTTGAACCATGAAAAATAGTTCTTTGAACAAGAATTCATGATAAATACACATATGTAAGAGGCCTTTAATCATAATTATTTTAAATACATAAGACGCAGGTTAACACTCTCAGCCTCATTAATTTCTTATGGTATAAAAGAACACAAACAAACGCTAAATGAGAAAAGTGTAAGTTATAATTTAAATGTATTATGCATGGCCATTTAGCTCATTAAATGAAAAGATTCTTTGTGGATTCCAGGCTACAGAACATTTCTGCACTTCCTAGTGATGGAGCAATGGTCACAATATTCTTGTTGGGAAGAAATGTTTTATATCATTTAGATCTTAAAAGAATACCACCTACGATTAAAACAGCAGAATTAGAATAATGAAATCATCTTGTACCACCTTGGACTTTCTCTTTTAGAGCACTTAACTCTTGTTTCTCCTGCAGAGTCCCAAAGAGCAGGGGTCACCTTGTCAAGCCATGGCATATGGTAAGGGTTTAGCAAATATCAATGAGTAAATGACTATAGATGCCTTTGGGAAAAATACAGATGAGCCATTGCCATAAACACTTGCCATGGTGTTATGGGATCCTTCTCCTAGAGGCCAAGTCTCTTTCTCCAGGTCTGGAAGTATAACACAAGGAAGGAAGAAACATTCAATCACACCAGCAATAAGAAAACAGAATCCAAAAAAAAAAAGCAAGAACGGGGTAAGCAGCCTCTGGGACAACTTCAAATATACCAACATCTGAATCAAGGGGTGCCAGAAGAAGAGAAAGAGTGAGAAATTGGAAATCTATTTGAAAAAATAATGAAAGAGAACTTGCCTAATTTGTTGAAGGAAATAGATATGCAAGTCCAGGAAGCACAGAGAGTCCCAAACAAGATGGACACAAAGAGGTCCACACCAAGACACATCGTAATTAAAATACCAAAGGGTAAAGATAAAGAGAGAATCTTAGTAGCAGCAAGACAAAAGCATATAGTTACCTACAAAGGAGTTTCCATAAGACTGTCAGTGATTTCTCAAAAGACACTTTGCAGGTGAGACTGGACTGGCAAAGGAGTATTCAAAGGGATGAAAGGCAAGGACCTCCACCAAGATTACACTATCCAGCACAGATATCATTTAGAATGGAAGGGAGATAAAGTGCTTCCCAGACAAGATAAAGCTAAAGGAGTTCATCATCACCAAGCTATTATTATGAAATGTTACAGGGACTTATTTAAAAAAAAGAAGGTCAAAACTATGCACATTAAAATGGCAATCTAAACTATCAACAATTGAATCTAAAAAACAAACTAAGCAAAAAAGCAAAACGGAAACAGCATCATAGAAATGGAGATCATTTGGAGGGTTATGAGTTGGGAGGAGAAAAGGGGAGAATAGGGGAAAAGGTGCAGGAACTAAGAAGTGCAAATAGGTAGTTATAGAATAAATGGGGAATGTTAAGAACAGTATAGGAAATGGAGAAGCCAAAGACCTATTATACATGAACCATGGACAGGAACTAAAGGAGGGATTCCTGGAGGGAAAGGGGGTACTAGATGGAAAGGCAGAAAACTGGGACTACTGTGATAACATAATCAATATTTTTTTTTTTTTAAAAAAAGAGCTGCCCTTGCTGAGATTAGCTTGCTGTGTTCCAGTAAGCATCTCCTTGGCTCCAAGGGGGTGACACTCCATGACTACAACTACAGCCTTCGACCTGCCTGGTGGGCTGGCAGGCTGGAGACCTGAGGGAAAGCTGATGGTGCAGTTCACATCTGGAGGTGCTCTTCCAGCCGAATCCCTTCTTCAAGGGAGATCAGGCTTTTTCTTCTAAGGCTTTCCTTTGGATGAGGCCCACCCACATTATGCAAGCAATATGATTTACTCAAAGTTTACTGATAATTTAATTCAAAAAATACCTTTATAAAATAAAACATTTAGAATAATGTTTGACAAAATATCTGGATACTGTGGCCTAGCCAATTGACACCAAAAATTAACTGTCACATTCACATTATAAAGTTTTCTGGGAGAGTAGGGCAGTTCCAAAACAGATGCAAAAATGGCTTAAGAGAATTTGCAAAAGGGTCTGGCTTAGGTGTTCACGGTGGCGAGGGGCTGAGGCCAGGGAGAGGGTTCCCACTCACAGGCAGCAGCTTGTGTAGTTTGCACCTCCCTCAAGCACCAAAGGACATAGTGTCAGACTTTCTTCTCATGAGTTCGAGATGTGGGGTGAAAGAGGAAAAAGGGTAGATGAAACTTAAAAGATGTCAGCAATTTCACATTAAAAAAAACAGACTCTGTTATGAAGGAAATGCAAATTTTACTCATTTAATAGGCAAGAAAATATAATAATAGAGATAGTGAACCAAGAGGAAGAAATATTAACCAAAGTAGGTTTAAATCCTAATGGGTTAAACCTGCAGACACCTGCCTCTTGAACAAGAAGTCCGTCTGGAGCCACACCACCAAGGACAATGGGAGGAACCCAAGACGTCACAGCAGCTGGCACGTGGCCGGCAGCACATTTCTAGGTTTAGAGAGGAGCTAGGCCTTATCTCCCTAACACGTCAGGGATTCTTATTCTCTGCACATTGGGAGCAAATTCAAAGGAGCAGCCACCTAAAAGCCAGTATATTTCTAGGTGAGGAAGAATAAGAAATAAAAACAGTAGAAACACAGAAAAATAATCTCCACCCAGTGGGATTACCCAGGAAGGTCCCAAATAGTCTCTAGTTTTGCCAAGAACCTTTTTCGACTAGACGTTACTTAAGGTAAAATACCAGTGTTAAATTTCGGTGTTCTCCCTTCCCAGGGTCTAAGGACACCTGAGAGCACTTCAGGCTCCTTTAAGCCATCACAAGACATTAATTCCGCCTTCAAGGGAGCCAGCAGGGTGGTGAACTCAAACAAGCCTCTAAATTAAGTCATGAGTCTTATTTTCCCAGCAAAGCAAGTTCAGAATGTACCATATAATTCTCCAGGCTTGACATACATCCATTAAAGGGGATGCCCACTGAGTGTGGGATTACAAAAAGAAATTACAGATTTTCTAATAAATGCTTCAAACTGCCAAGGAAATCTGGTTCTCAGGATATTTTTTTCCTTTGTGGCTGAAAATAAACATGTTCATTGCTTTATAGTTTCCTGGAATGATGACATTCTCATGTAATTGCGAATTCTTGTGACAGGCCAACTATTTCAGTTGACGGCAGTGATCTAGGAAGAACATTTGTGTAATGGCCCCGGGTGGCCCCTGTCAGTGGACATGAGTAGTCATCACAAGGTCTTTGTTGCTAAGAAGGAGCACTTGGTCATGTACTTTCTATCAGATTACAACTGAAGCCTTTGTTCGGTCTTGCAAGGTCCTCTCTGAGTTCACAAGCGTGGACACCGACAGTAAAGCTCAGACGTAACACAGCACGGCCTTCCTTCTCGTTTAAGGGAAGGCCGACTGAGGTGTGCACTGCTGTGCTCAAGTCATAGTTAGCGGGGAATAAATTTGTTGTAAGTTAGCTAAGTTGTCTGAGCAAAAGACTTTACTGATGTTCACACAAGTAAAATTTCAAGACTAAAACCATGAAGCTGAAGTGAAACATTCTAGAAGAGACATCGGTATACCAAAGAATCTAAACTTCCCAAACATACTGGACAATTCTATAAGGGTTCTTGCCAACTTGGCCTGGAGTAATAAATAATTTCCTAGAGAGGATGCATCCATCACCCACATCCACACACGGAATTCCAATCCACGCATCTCTCTTGGACCTAACTGATGCTGGAGCTGGGGCTTTGTTACACATTAGCAGAACAACTGTTCAAGGGCAAGTTAGCTGGTCCTGCAGCACCTTCGGGACATGGAAGACTTTGCTCCACGTTCAATCAGGAAGGCCGCGCCAGCCACTGGCAGGGAGGAGCAGGACACTTCTGCAGGCCCCAAGGCTCAGATGAATCTGGGGAATCAAGATCATTGAGTGCGTCTTCCCACGTTTCCCCATTCCAAGTCTCAGGGTCCCACTCTTTCCTAACTGGGGCCCTAACCTCAGAGTAGTTGACCTCCCAAGGTTGAGGACTGAATCTGTATTGATGCTCCACTGCCTTTATAATTTTCAGAGCCTGATCCTTAGCATCTTCTGCCCTTTAATTACATTATATGCTACCTAGTAGGCCTTTAGGGGGCATAAGTACCCTCAAACTTGTCTTGCTCCAGTGTATCAATGGCTCCCAGCAACAGCAATCTGATTCCCAAATGCTTATAGTTAGTCCTCTCACATGCCCGAGACACTCCTCCACCAGTGCATTCTGGTCCACACATACTGATCCCCTGCTCACCACCAGGTAAAGTCTATGAATTGCACCAAAACTCTATGCCAGCGACTATCACTATTCCATCTAATGCCAGTGATGGGGGTCCTCACTGCCAACCAGCAGCATGTGATCCAGCCCCAAAACCCCTGTTGTAGATTGTGTTCCTTGGGAAACCAACTCTGAGACTCCGGGACTGCGTGTGGAGGTCTTTGGAGGACTACTGTCAGAAACAACACCTATGTGGGTAAAGGAAGCAGAATTAGGCAGAAGGACTTTAAATGCAATGCAGTTGCAATAGGGGCCTCCGCCCATCCACTGGTGAATGGCAGAGCTGCGAAGCTCCCTCAGAGCTGCCCTGACAGAGACAAGGAGGCCAGGGCTTTGCACTACACATCAACCAGTCATCGTGCAGGCTCTCTCCCTTTGTCTGGGGGCAATTCCCAGGGAGAAACTCATCTGTGAGCTGTCAGCAACCAGTTGTCCAAGCAGCTGGGAAATGAGAGTTTCTGGAAAGAGGGATGTGAGTGGTTCACCACAGCGTCCACTACGACATCAGAGAGGGAGTCGTAGCCAGAGCATAGTTAGGACACAGAGAACTCACGTGCCCAGTTAACTAGAATTGCTGGAGAAGTCTGATATTCATTTGAACAAAAACAAGAAGAAGAAGAAGGATTAATACTTAATGCTATTCATTTTAGGATTTCCCAACTACACAAATAAGTGCAAAGTTCACTGCTCAGCACTACTAATTCTTCACTCCTCCCTAACTTGAGTTCTGCATGCTGCTTCATTCACCATGTGGCCAGAGCACATTCTGCGGTGTTTTCACAGATCTCAAATGTGAGTGATTTGCATTGTTATATATTGCCAGATACTTTTCCTTCTATAAGGGTCCCTGCAATCTTACAGACAAGTTGTAGTGCTTTTACTCATAACCTGTAGGTATTTTCAAATTACATTTTTATGAAGTTTTAGCTACTAACAGCAATTCACGTGACTGGAGTCAGTGCTGCTGCAATGACGACATCCTAAACAGTTCCGTGTGACACCCGATTCCGGTTTGTGTCATGGGCACCGGAGTGAAGGCGGTCTCAGTTCTCGTCTGGGACAACGACGGTCTGCCTCCCACCTTGTTTAAAGTCTACAATGGCGAGTCCAGAACATTAAAAGAGGGTGTCGCTTACACCATGTCCCAGTTGCCGCATCACTTTTTTGGCTTTTGAGTTACTTACATATATTCCCATCAGCCCTAAAGACCATTTCCTTTTTTATTTTTCTGATTTGGCAGTGACACAAGTTTCTCCAGATATTCAAATGTCTAACCAGATTCTGAGGATCACAAAACCATGTGAGCCTACAGTGACAAATCCTAAAATGACCCTCCTGACAAAATCCACGTAATATACATTTACCTTATTTTATCAATTTAAAGGTACATTTCCAGTGTCTCTGAAATCAGGGTATATCTCCAAATTGGGGTCAGTCAGATGTCAGTCTGAAAACAGTACTGTTGCTGGAACACCGTACTACTGGTTCTCTATTGCTGCTGAACAAACTGCTACAAACTCACTGCCTTAAAACAATATGGAGTTATCATCTTAGAGCCCTGGGGCTCCCAGTCTGAAATGGGTCCCACTGGGCCACAATCAAGGCGTTGCTGGGACTACGTCCCTTTATGGAGGGCCCAGTGAGCAAGGCAGCCTTACCTTTGTCAGTTTCAAAAGGCTGCCTTCTCACCTTGGCTCATGAAAAAGTCACCGGGGCAATATGGCTTTAGCCAATCTTTAAATTTGCAAATTTATTTAAATTATTCCAGACTACATAGCATCCTGCACCTTCAAAGCCAGCAACAACAGGTCAAGTTCTCACACTGCATCACTCTGAGCTCCTATTCTGCTTTCTTCTTCTGCATTTAAGACCCTTGTGATTAGGTTGTGGCCGCATGCATAATCAAAACTAATCTCAACAGTCTTCAGGTTGGCTGATTGGCGACCTTAATTCCACCTGCAATCATCGTTCCCTTTGTATGGAATCTGTGCACAGGTTCCAGGGATTAGGATGCAGATGTCTGGGGGGAGGGGGCAGTATTCTGCCTACCACACACATTTATCAAAACTTGCAGAACTGGTGGCAGAGTTTTGGGGGGAAATCTCAGAGACAATAGTACAGCATCTTTTTAAAATATTCTGTTTCTTTATATCACAGAGGGTAATAATTTACTTAAAAAAGACATTTTGAGTATCAATTACTGTATTTTATAAGTGACTCAGAAAGGTCAGGCTCTGACTGTGAAGAAGTTTGGGGAACATCTTGTCTAATTTATTTCACTTACCCCTTCAACTTTACCTAAGCAAAACAATAGTGTATGATTAAAAACTACATCTGAAGAAGTCTAAAAGCAACCTTTAACTACAAAATAAAAACTCTAAGTGTTAAGAAGTAGTGAATCATTGAGCTATGTAACTGGAAAAAAATTTTCTTTCTAAATGGCAAAAAAAAAAGTAAAGAAATGGCCTGAGTCAATGGCACCCTCAGTTGGCTAAAACACAGTACACTGTCACAGTCAACTAAAAAATTTCATATTTAAATAAACATATAAATTAAACAAATACGTGAATGCATTTATATTTTTCCAAGGACATAATTTTGCTCGTGTTACTGTTACGGCAGTGCCATCACCACTAGATGCCAAAGTGGAATTGTAAGCCTTGAAAACTTTTATTCCAGGCAAGGAATTTGATTCCTGCACAAGGATAACGGTCAAAACATTACAAAAAGGCAATGTGAACACAAGCTTGCAGATAAGACTCATAAATATAAGGCCTCTGGTGATGATCGGTAACAGAGAACAAAAACAGAGTCTGGAAGACACTAGCTTAAAGGCTTGTTGATCTTGTTTATCTTGTCAAAGAACCAGCTCCTGGATTTATTGATCCTTAGGATTGTTCTTTTCGTCTCTGTGTTATTTAATTCTGTTCTGATCTTGGTTATTTTCTTCCTTCTACTTGCTCTGGGCTATCTTTGTTGTTCCTCTAGTTCTTGTAGACATAGGGTTAGGTTATTTATTTGAAATTTTCTACCTTTTTTAGGTAAGTTTGTATCACTATGAACTTCCCTCTCAGGACTGCCTTCGCTGTGTCCTATAAGTTTGGGGTTGTTGTGTGTTCATTTTCATTTGTTTCCAGAAACTTTTTGATTTCTTTCTTGATCTCATTCTTAACCCATTCATTGGAAAACAGTATGGAATGTCCTCAGAAAACTAAAAATGGAACTGCCTTTTGACCCAGCAATCCCATTACTGGGACTATATCCTAAGAATCCTGAAACACCAATCCAAGAGAACCTATGCACCCCAATGTTCATAGCAGCACTATTTACAATAGCCAAGTGCTGGAAGCAACCTAAGTGCCCATCAGTAAATGAATGGATCAAAAAAACTATGGTACATTTACACAATAGAATACTATGCAGCAGAAAGAAGGAAGGAGTTCCTACCCTTTGCAACAGCATGGATGGAAATGGAGAGCATTATGCTAAGCAAAATAAGCCATGCAGTGAAAGACAAATACCATATGATCCACCTATAAGTGGAACCTAATCAACAAAACAAACAAGCAAGCAAAATATAACCAGAGACATTGAAATTAAGAACAAACTGACAGTAACCAGAGGGGAGGTGTAAGGGAATAATGGGGGGGAAAGGGGGAAGGGTTTACAGGAACAACTATAAAAGGCACATGGACAAAACCAGGAGAAGGGTGGGATCAGAGGAGGGAGGTGGGGATGGC